>WSUE01000006.1:223993-423098 GCA_019633535.1 Tulasnella sp. JGI-2019a | reverse complement strand
GTCAGCCATGCTCCTTGACTTCAAGTGGCCCAGCACTCACATCCTGGCATGGTCACAGTGACCAAGGGACTGTCAGCCATGCTCCTTGACTTCAAGTGGCCCAGCACTCACATACTGGCATGGTCACAGTGACCAAGGGACTGTCAGCCATGCTCCTTGACTTCAAGTGGCCCAGCACTCACAATCTGGCATGGTCACAGTGGCCAAGGGATGATCAGCCATGCTCCTCAACTTCATGCAGCCTCACACTCACGATCTTAGGACAATTAGATACATCTCAGCTCATTAGTGGATGCAGCTAACATTCAGACTCACCTCAAAAATTGCAGCATTCATGTTTCAGAGACAGAGTCCTCAAGACCTGTGATGATGCCAAGTAACATAAAGGCAACTCACCCTTCTCCAAACATGTGGGAAGTATAATAGAACACCTCTGGCCAGAGCCTCATCTGTATTGCCCCAGGCTTAGCTTGTCTGCACAATGTGTATTCTAAACACTTACCTGTCATGGACATCTCTTGTTTCCGTATCCTTAAATGTTGTTGGTTAGCTGATATGTTTAATATCGTAGTTAGTGTGGACACACCATCCCCCCAATGCCATTAATCTCGCTTTGAGATCATATCTTGAGGCCAAAACAAACCTTGCCTGGAGATCCTGGTTGTGTTTGAGGGCTTCAACCGTCTTCCGAGTCAACTCTGCACAATGTTGCCCAGGCTTGTGAAGACCTGTTACTACAACATGAGTGTAACCAAGCTGTAAGCAATACAGTATTCTTACCTTTGAAGGAGACGAAGCCCATCGGGGGGTGAGCTAGTTCCATGATCCGCTTCACAAAATGCTCCTGGAGCATTTCATTGGCCCTCGCCTCCCTCCCTTGGAAAGCGGCCTTTCCGGTCAATCCCTCCGCTTTCAGATGATTATAGGCCCTGGTTTCGAGCCCGTCGAGCTTGGTGAAGATGACAACAACAGGGACTGGTAGAGGGTAGATAGGTAATTTCTAGTAGTGAACAGATCCTAGGCAGATGGCATGCATACCTTTCCCCATGTCCCGCTCAAAGAACTGCCGTTCAGCTGGAACCAGAGGCCTATCGCTGTTCGCGGATATACAATACCTTCGATTTGATTATACTTTAGCGAATAGTCCCAGTAAAGATAGAGTGTGGGACAGACCATATGACATGAATTGCATTGGTAGCATTCTTCGCCCTCTGAATGAGGAATTCACGCATTTCATTCAACTCGTTCGCAGAACCGCACTCGATTCCACGGGAGTCATGGAACACGAATCCTGGCCTGCTCGGATAAGTGATTTCGAGGTTAATGTCATGCAGACCCCGCTAAGAACGATCGTGCGGTCAGGACATGCACCACGGCGATGATGGACATATTTGCACCAACCGCAGTTGTTGGGACCAAGCTATCCGGGGAACTTATCTGTGATATATTTGGATTAGGCAGGATGCTTTGTTTTTCAGATCGGCGGTGAGTACGCACCACTTCGCCCTCGGGATTACGGACGATCGGCGTATCGGTTTCGCTGCAGATCTTCTGCAATATCGTCGTCTTCCCTACACCGGCGGTGCCCATAATAAGGATGCGGATACGACTATCGGGGGTTTCTTCAGACATTTGGATCGATGGCGAGTGAGGTTCGTCAGAGAGTTGGGCTCCTCAAGATCAAGATCGTTCGGAAGATGGTTGACTCAACCCGATAGCATCCATCGATATCCAAGCACGTATGGCAAGATTTGCCATATGGGGATAAAGATCCGCGAGGCACATGGTTCAAACATTTATCTTGGTTGACGGATCGGGTTTACCATTCCAGGCAATAATAACCTTACTTGTCTCAAAGTTGACTCGTGTCTGCAACGTGTGCACCGCTCAAACCCTCCTTCTCGCCTCAAGACTCTCTGCAATTACGACCGAGAACTTGGCCCTCCGAATATCCGTACGGCAATCGCAGTAGATAACGACAACATCGGAGATCGCTGACGTCACCAGTTAATAAGTTCCGAACATGCCGATCGGATTTCGGATGCGAATAAGATCGATAACCCTAGGCACGATACAATCGGTCGCATATATCACCTCAGCCAGCTCTCTTTCAGAATTTCGCACAAGGGCAGGCTCCATGGACTCGATCTGAAACTCGGTTCGGTTAAATTTGCCTTGGTGTACATCGCATCGCGACTTGGGAGGAGGACGTATCTTCCGCTCGTTCCAGGGAGCTCTAGACGGTCGAACAATCTCACTATATTATCCAGGGGGTGGGCGAATTAAGGTGGAGTTTCCTCCCTCAGGCGGCAGCTCTTCGTCGCCGTTCAAGAACTCTTCGTCGAGGTGGGAGAGCATGCGGAGTGGACCGCAATCGCTTTACTTAGCCCGGTCATGACCTTTCTACGGCTGGACGTGGGATGGCGCATCGGGCGTTTCCTTTCCGGAGCTCTTGTCGCTGCAGATTCAGGAGGTTTTCTGATTGTCCCGCAAGTAGAGCTCGGCCAGCTCTCGAAGTGCATCAAACATCGATCGCAGGGTTATTTCAAAGGTGGTTACACTGTCGAACTCGCTGCACAGACTAGGATCTTGCGCCTCATTGGTCTATCGTGCACGCCCGAATTTATAAGCCAGCTGAAAGCTTTGGTTCCAGAGGTTATTGTGGTATAAGGCGTGCGTACTCCTCAAATCCTACGGCCAGGCCGTTAATCAATGTATACAAGGGTCACGCTGACTTCTAGCAGGACTCTGTTGTGCTGCAATCACGCCTGGCGTCAGCCCTATTTGTTCATTAGACTTATGATTCGCTACCAGTCTTTGATTTCTCTGCCACGTCTTTATATGTACCTCACATGTGTTCCGAGTTCAATTTCAGCTTGCTATGTGTACTCTTCATCATCCACGTCACTTATAGTAAACGTATTCATCGTGTGTGATCAACCCCGCGACTATTCCCCGAAGCTGGATTCGCATTTAAATAACTTGTCTCTATTTCTCGTTGAAGCCCATTCCCCAACAGGGCTGAAACAGCGATTATAATGTCATGTCAAAGTGTTGTAAGACTTGCACCGAGGACGTTGCAATCGAGATTGACGATTCTAACGGGGAGAAGGACGCTGGAAGCGGAAGACTTCTACAGTAGCTGTCCATCAGACGGGGAGGGGTTCATGGCTGGCTACTGCAATATACCGCGCACATCTCAGAATGTGGAAATACAAGGGGAATCGCTTGAGCTGGAATCATCTCAATCAACCCATCGCCACAGTCTCAGCCCGTACCGGTCAGAGTAACCAAAAGCCATGTATTACCTCCTCGTCCGGACCTACATGAGCAGCCTCGAGGACCATTATCCCCGTTTTCGTACACTTGATACAGATGATACCAAGCCAGAGATCGCAAACCGTAGTCAGAGATGGTTGTGATGCAATTGCGAACCCAACCGAGAGTGGAGAGAGGCGAGGAAGGAAGGTGAAGGCAGAGTACCTGGATTTGGGAGATGAAGGGGTCGAAGGTGATTTGGGTAATTCTAAGACACGGTGGCACCGATTGACCTTTGGTACGGAGAGTTCGCAACATTGAGGTGATATATTTCAGGAATGAAAAAAAAAAAAGAAAAAAGAAGAAGCTATCTTTCGAATTTCGGTCGAGGTGCAGGCGCGGGGGGAGGAACACCCCATTCGTCCGTTCCCGCTGGTCGAGCGATCCGTTTCGGTTCCCAATCATCCGACTTGTCCGAGAGTGACTCTGCCGAGAGACGCTAATATGCCAAAAGTAGAAAGACACAGTTAGATGGCGCGTATCCAAAGAGATGGCTGCCAATTCAAGTGGGTTTTCTCACGAAATACTCCTCCCGCTTGTCCACTGGCCGACGGATCTTTTCCAGTCTTTGATCCTCCTCTTTCGATATCTAAACATCAGGGCGGCTCAGCGTCTCCGGCTGCAAAGTAACTTGGGTGTGACATCTCTCGCCTGTTGGGTCTTTTGTTTCTGAAGGTCATACCGCGTCTGCGTGAAGGGAGTCATGGCGAAAGATGCACCGACAATAAGGCCTATGAATGGAAGCCCAAAGAGCAGAGGGTACCGCCGTAATACGCTATTGACCCTGTTAGATGGCGCATTTGGGTTGAAAGGGCGAGAGGGGAAGACGGCCATGAGAGAGACGCTGAAGTGCAAAGCAACCAAGAAGTTTCGAGGGGGATTGATCCAAGCGACAAAAGACGTGAAATTTGTTGTTCGTGTTATGCTAAGAAGTTAAGATGACAGTCCTGAAATGAAAGTATGTATCAGACTTCGGTCCTTGGGCGTGTGAGTGTAGACGCTAAAGTCGCCGTCAGGCACCAGGAAGGCATCATTCGATTCGCCAATTCTGACTGGGCTGATCTCACCGTCGCTCAATCTGAACGCGGCACGCTTCTGATTAGTAGAGGGGTGCATCCAAGAAAGAAGCTCGTACACTACGGATGACCTGTGAGTGTCTTTACATCTCCCATTGCACACCTCCACTCGGGAGGGATCCTGAGACTGAATTCCTTCCGCGTCAGCGTCCACCGCGACTTCAAAAGTCACGGTCGTTCTGGGTTCACAATGGGGAGACGAAGGTAAAGGAAAGCTCGTGGATATCCTCGCGAGCGACGTGGACGTCTGTTGTCGGTGTGCTGGGGGCAACAATGCGGGACATACCATTGTCGTCAAGGGCGAAGATGGGCAAAAGATCACGTATGATTTCCATCTGTTACCTAGCGGTGAGTGTTTCATCTCCACCTTTTTCAATGGATGCTGAATTGGGAAAGCTTTGGATTAGGGTTGATCAACCCTAAATGCGTGGCGGTCATCGGCAATGGCGTCGTCGTACATATCCCATCCTTCTTCGCTGAGATCGACAAGTTGCAAGAAAAAGGTCCTCTTTCCCCCGAGCTTTCACAGAGAAAAGAAAAGAAAAACCTGAGACTGATCGAGACGTGATGAATGGTTCATAGGTCTCGACTGTAGCGGCAGGCTCTTCATCTCCGATCGCGCCCACGTCGTCTTCGATTTCCATCAGATCGTCGATGGTCTGAAAGAGGTTGAGCTCGGTGGGAAGAGTATCGGTACGACGAAGAAGGGGATTGGTCCAGCGTATTCGTCGAAGGCGTCGAGGAGTGGGATGCGAGTGCATCATTTGTTCGATGAGGAGGCGTTTGCGGCCAAGTTTAGGAAGTTGGTCGAGGGGAGGTTCAAGCGATATGGGCACTTTGAGTATGATACTGAAGGGGAGATTGTGAGGTACAAGGTGCGCCTATCTTCCCCACTATTCTACCTTGAAAGATGAGACGAGACGAGTGCGTTAATTGCTTCTTAAAGGCCCTTGCCGCTCGTCTGAGACCATATGTGAAAGACACTTTGCTTTACATCCATCAAGCTCTAACGGCCACACCGCCAAAGAGAGTTCTCGTCGAAGGCGCGAACGCGCTCATGTTGGACATCGATTTTGGCACTTATCCGTTCGTGACGTCGTCGGCTACCGCCATTGGAGGCGTATGTACCGGTCTCGGCATTCCGCCGAAGATGATCGGCAAGATAATTGGCGTCGTGAAGGCATATACGACGCGTGTGGGTGGTGGGCCATTCCCAACCGAACAACTAGATGTAGGTCTATGACGCCGTGCCATTGTTTATCACCAATATTGAGAGTGGATTGACCCAGGCGATAGGAAATCATTTGCAAGAAGTTGGAGCAGAGTTTGGTACGACGACGGGACGACGACGGAGATGCGGTTGGTTGGACCTCGTGGTTCTGCGACATTCATCGATGATCAATGGCTACGACGCGTTCAACCTCACTAAACTCGATGTACTGGACGCGTTACCTGAGATCAAGATAGGTGTGGCGTATGAGGTTGATGGACAGGTGTTGGATGGTTTCCCAGGTACGAATATCTCGAAGGCGTCTTTCTGAATGAAGAACTTTGATTGACGTGAGATGTGCGTAGCCGACTTGGACGTGCTTGCCAAGGCGAATGTTCGCTATGTGACGCTTCCGGGATGGGAGTCACCTATCACAGGTTGCGCGACGTTCGAGGAGTTACCTGTCAAATGCCAGGATTACGTCAAGTTCATCGAGAAGGAGTTACAAGCACCCATAGAATGGATCGGCACTGGACCTGGAAGGCATTCCATGATTCATCGCCAGTCATCGTCTTGAAAGGATCATATAGATCTTAGATAATAAAGATGTAATTCTCTGATGTTTACTTTTTTTCCGAGTGATCGCCAGAAGACGGCACCGCCGCTATCTTATCACGCCACGATAGGACCCTCGATGATTGCCAAGAGGATTATTTTCTGCATATTCAGTCGGCAAAAAAAGTTAGGATTGCCTGCGGAATGCGGCACAGTGAGAGACTTATTCTAGTCAGAGGGTTAGGCCGCTGAGAGAAAAGTCACTGCTGCCATCGTTACGTTGCCAAGCTGTGCAGTGCCCCCCTCCATGTGCACAATCGCGTCAAAAATACGCGCTTACTGCCAGCGAATAGGCATATGGACTGCATCACCTTGGATAGTGAATGCTGGGACGCGAGATCTATATTTATATCTTCCGATGTAAATAGCGGCCGTAGGATTGACAGTGCGAAATGAGTGCGGATGCCGGTTTGTTTTCAAACTTTTCCAGGCGCCGCGCCCTTCCAAGTTCATATAAGGAAGGGACCACCTCCTCTCCTTTTCACGTCTTCCCCACCCCTCTCTCTCGCGTTCTCCTTTTCTCAGAACGGTCGCTCATTGCTTTTCCCCCTCCGCTACTCTTCCAAGTCGCTCTTTTGGCTGGATCAGACGACAGTCCCTCCGCCGCCAGCAGCACGTTTTCACTTCAACCTTCAAATCTGGACCAATAAAGTAAATGTCTTCCAACATCCCATACAGTCAAATCGCCCCTCCAGGCGCAAAACGATACTCCCTGCATGACCGACCGGTCGCCTATGCAGATAACAATAACCAGGGAAGCGAACTCGAGCCGATATATGAGCAGCAAGACCCGCCGTTCTCTCCTGCCTTCCCTGGTCCCGATACCCCAACCCCCGCAGCAAGATTCTATGGCCTTGGCGTCCAAGACGGTGGGCTTATGCCAAACCCATCGTATGGCTCTCAAGCTTCATTCGGTGCTCCGTCATATCACCCTGTAGACGACGGTACTAGTACGCACGACAGCCAAGATCAACCTCGACAGAGCTACCGCCAATCCTTCGTGACCGCAGACAGCAGGACACATAGTCAACTAGATTCGCCCTTCTTACCACAGGAATCGTATCATGATGCGCCATATGCGAATTCGGAGATGAACTCGTCCGCAGTACCGATCCCCATGGAGGATGTCAGTGGCGGAGGTGGCGGCGCCGGTTACAGAGAGGTTACGGAGAAGAGCAAATACTACGAGTCCCCGCGTACCCAGAGCAAGCGTAAGACGTGGAAGTGGATCCTCATCGCGCTTGGTTTGTTGCTTGTGGTCGCGTGCGTCGCGCTACCGGTGTATTGGTTCGTGATTCGGCCCAAGTCGAACAGCAGTGCTGCGAGCTCGGGCAACTCGGAATCCAACTCTTCCGGCGGAGGCTCTTCCTCAGGAGGCTCAGGCGGATCTTCGAGCGGAGGAGGGAAGGGCACTTCAAATGCCGTTACTGGTGGGGACGGATCTAAGGTCACCACCGACAACGGTACAACTTTCACGTACAACAACACCTTTGGAGGTCAGTGGATACTATGGTTTTGTTTTCTTCCTGTAACTCGTCACTGAATCTACGCGTTCCTTTCTGTTAGGTTACTGGTATTTCGATCCCAAGGACCCGTTCAATGACAGCGCGAAGGCACAATCGTACGCGCCAGCTCTCAACGAAACATGGGACTTTAACAACAATCGGATATTCGGTGTCAACCTCGGAGGCTGGCTCAACACGGAACCCTTCATCTCACCCGCACTTTATGAGCCGTTCTACCCGAACGCGGTCGACGAGTACACGTTATCTCAACTATTGGCCAACAGCTCCTCCGGTCTGCAATCCGTCTTGGAGAACCACTATGCGACATTCATTGTGAGTCTCACGTGTCCCAAAGCGCGTTTTTTGAGTTCTGACGTTAATATATGGCTTTAGACCGAGCAAGATTTCGCACAGATCGCTGCTGCAGGATTGAATTGGGTTCGCATCCCGTTGCCGTATTGGGCGATCGAGACTTGGGATGGAGAGCCTTTCTTGGAGGGCGTGGCATGGAAGTAAGGATGGATATAGCGTCTCTTTTCATGAGGGGAAATGCTGATCTATATTCCCCTTAGATATTTCTTGAAGGCCATTCAGTGGGCGCGCAAATATGGGATCCGAATCAACCTCGACTTCCACGCGGCTCCTGGAAGGTAACGAGCGGCGGATCTTGTCCCTTGGAAAATATTCTTTACTCATTGTGATTTATCATGCAGTCAGAATGGGTGGAACCACTCTGGCAAGCTCGGCGTGCCAAACTTCTGTGAGCCTTTTCCCCTTCTCCTCATTTTCGCGCTATGTCACTCATCTTTTTGCTGATCAGTGAACGGTCCTATGGGAATCGCCAACGCCGACCGCACACTCGACTATTTACGCATCCTGGCGCAATTCATCTCGCAGCCCCAGTATAAGAACGTCGTTCCCATGCTCGGCCTGCTCAACGAGGCGCTCACCCCTAACATCGGCACGCAACCCATGTATTCCTTCTACGTTCAGGCCCATCAACTCATCCGAGAGATCACGGGCATGGGAGCGGGCAATGGGCCCATCCTCTCTCTGCATGACGGTTTCGTTGGGGTGGGTCCTTGGGCTGGACAGTTCCCTGGAAGCGATCGATTAGCGTTGGATGTGCATCCATACTTTGCGTTTGGAGAGCAGAGCAATACGCCCATGTCGGCGCAGGGTGAGTTACTCGGTGAAGCAAAGGGAATACCGGGTCGTTTTTGCTGATGCCGTGCTTCTTTTCCCCTTGTCCTTGTCAGGTCTTCGCGCATGCACGACCTGGGGCCCCGGAACGAACGCAAGTATTGGTGCCTTCGGTATCACGGCGGCTGGCGAGTTCAGTAATGCCATCAATGACTGCGGGACATATGTCAATGGTGTTGGACTGGGGACACGTTTCGAGGGAACATTTGCTGGATGGACCCAGCCCTCTCAAGGGAACTGCTCGACGTGGACGGATTACCAAAACTACTCCCAGCAGACCAAGGATGACATTAAATCGTTTGCAATGGCCAGCATGGATTCGCTCACAGTGAGTTCGCACGCACATTAGCATGAATGAGTTTGAACGCTCCGCTGACCGTCCGTTGGGATTTCAGAACTGGTTCTTCTGGACGTGGAAGATCGGAGCGAATCCGGCATCAGGCTTGATAGAGTCACCTTTCTGGTCTTATCAGCTCGGTCTGCAGGAAGGGTGGATGCCAACGGACCCACGCACGGCTTACGGCGCTTGTGTGAGCCTCGGAGTGGCTGCCACATCCGCACCACCATTACCAGCAAGTGCCACGGGTGGAGGTTCAGGAACCATCTCCGCGGCTTTCGTGTCGTCGTACTCGCCTTGGCCACCGACGTCCCTCACAAACATTCCGGCGGCAAACGTCCTTCCGACCTATACCCCCACGGGGACCTTGAAGACGCTGCCTGTTCCGACGTTCACTACGCCTGGATCTACAGCGACGTTCGATGCTGGATCTGGGTGGTTCAATCCAGCCGACACGGTGGGGGCGCACGTTCCCATCTCTGGTTGCACCTACTTCGACGAATATCAGCTTGATCTTTCTAGTCAGGTGGCACTCCCGACGGCCGCATGTACAGGACCTGGGTCGAGGAAGATGAAGAGGAGTCCTTCTCCAGCGCCTACACCTCCCCCCAGAACATAATCCCCGATTTTCAACACAGCCCTCTCCGCCCTGCTTGTTGCCGTGCACAGCAGGATAATCCTATGATAGCCAAATCTTTCGTCTTCAGTTTCGAACGACCAATCGATCTCCACTGTCGCTCACCCCCTCTCTGTCTACGTCTGCATTATTCCTCTCACGATAGTATACTTTCGCATTTCTTTCGCAATGGACTTTCTCGTTGGACTTATATAGCTATTGATATTGTTGGTATCATAAACCAATCGGCGTGCGGCTTGGAGTATAGGTCGTAAGAGTGAGGGTTCTTAGATAGCGGATATTGTCTGTCTAAACTCCGTCAAAAAGTTCCACTACAGACCGCCCTCCCTTTCCCGATCATCGCAAGCTATGGCTGAGGTAGCTGAAGCCTCTGGTAGTGGACAGCAGGCCAAAAGGAATGAAGGTCGGCGTGGATTTGTTGATTCCTCTGAAAACAGAAGATCTGATAGGTGCCATAGATGCCGAGGACGAGCAGTACATTGACCAGTATGTTCCTACATCAATCTCTACTGCGAGACCTTCAAGACTGACATACGCCTAACCCATAGCGTAAGTGCTCGGCTCTACACTTTCATTTCTCCTGGAACTTATAGAAGTGGTCCTTCACCAGTGGAAGATGCCTGCGTTCGAGCCTCCAGAGAACGGGAAGCGACCTGCGTTGCTTGACGAGTCGTCATTCGCGACCCTTTTCCCCAAGTACAGGGAGAAGTATCTGCGGGAGGTGTGGCCAATAGTGACAAGTGCATTGGAGCCCCATGTGAGAGATTATTACCTTCGTCTCTATCCTCGCTCGCAGCCATTGCTGACCGTTATTACTAGGGCATTTCATGCATGCTCGACCTGATCAACGGTTCCATGTCTGTCCGAACCACTCGTAAAACCTACGACCCCTTCGTCATCCTCAAAGCTCGAGACCTCATCAAACTCCTGGCGCGTGGCGTACCCGTCAATCAATCCATCAAGATACTAGACGACGCTATATCGTGCGATATCATCAAGATTGGCAATATGGTGTCTAGTAATGATCGTTTTGTCAAGAGGAGGCAGCGAATTGTAGGTCCTGAGGGAAGCACGTTGAAGGTGGGTAGATTCGCCCCCATTCACATTGACGAGCTACTGACGAAAGCGTTGCCAATCCATTATAGGCAATAGAGCTTTTGACCTCTTGCTATGTGTTAGTGCAAGGGAATACGGTCGCTGTCATGGGTCCCTACAAGTCATTAGGTGACGTGAGGCGAATCGTTCTGGATTGCATGAAGAACATACATCCGATATATCGCATCAAGGTACGTATGAGAGCGCCTTTGCCATGAAAACATGGCCATTTCTCAACTTTTATCTTTTAGGAACTGATGATACGACGGGAGCTCGCCAAGGATCCGAAGCTGGCTGGCGAGTCTTGGGACCGTTTCCTGCCCAAATTCAAGAAGAGGAACCTCACCACGGCTGAGAAGAGCGCAAAGAAGAGAGCCATTGCTGCAGCCGCAGTCGGGGTTAGTGGTGATGCAGAGGCTGGCGCTGAACCTGGCCCTAGTTCGCAACCGAAGGAGAAGAAGAAAGAGAAGAAACCTTACACCCCATTCCCTCCTGCGCCTACCCCTCGTAAGGTGAGCGGCCTGAGCTTGATCAGTGTCCTACACCGTATTGATTACTCCCTCCATTTACCCAGGTTGATTTGCAAATGGAAACAGGAGAGTATTGGTTGAAACGCGACGTGAAGGCAGCACGAAAGGAGGAGGAGAAATTCAAGAAGGTATCCTATCTATCACCACCCTACGGTTTACAGACAATTATGCTGATCTGCACTCTCCTTTCTAGCAAGTTACGACAACTGCCCAGCGGAAGGCGGATAAAGAGAGGAGTTTCCAGGCTCCTGCAGAAGTTGCCCAAGACACGGTGGAAGAGAGACTTCGAAAGCGGAAAGCGGCGCAAGAGGCTCGTTCTGTGGGACTGGAGGATGATGCGGAAGAACGACCCAAGAAGAAGAAGAAGCGGAAAGCAAATTGAAGAGGAAGGGCATTACAGTGGCGTTGTAAGGGGGGTTGCGTTCTGTATCTGGCTTAAGGTTTCGTTGTCTACTTTGGTATCAAGAGTGGAGTTTGCCCGATTATTGTTTGCCGGTCAATATCGCAACGTTCCTTTTTAGCCTCTCACCCCATCTCCCCTCCATCTCCCTATATACAGCCAATTACGCTCCTACTCGATCATATCGCAAGACTATGGCCACCGCCGATGTATGGAGACCTCCCAAGGGCCCCCATGACGTGTCTGTTGGGCCAGTGCTTCAAGCCGCCCTCGATAACCTTGATGGCACAGCCCATTCCGGGACTTCAACAGAATACTATTCGTTCAGATGTGCGTTTGATCTGGCTCGTCCTGCGTGGATCCCAACACTGGATATCAGAACACTAAATCTTCGCTACCAGACAACTTCAGGCCGGAGTCTCTGGATGCCTCCAAGAACGGTCGCATTCACAATATTGAGCCAAGAACCAATGACCATGTAGCATTTAAGCTGGAACAGGCGAGCACAGTGGTGAGCTGGTTGGCGACTCTACCATCCCCGCCACCAGTTCATCCGCTCAACTACGTATATTCAACAGGGTGAAGATCGTCACACGTTTGCTGGCGTCCAGAGTCCGGCCAAGGACTTCGAATGCGTTCTCATCTACGACGAAGCTACCGGAGTACGTAGAAGCGATTATCGCAATCAACCACACGTGTACCTCCGAGGCTAAAGCTGATATTGACGCTCAATAGGATTTCACGTTGGAGAAAGTCGAATCCTGGATCGACCTCAAGTACGACAGGGCCGCATCATCAACCAACGGCACCAGTACTGGCCGCACACTCAGTCCATTAGATGACAACTCTCCGACATCGCGAGCGACACTGTCTTCTCCTTCTCCTCCAACACCCCATCAGCAAGAGCACGATATCGTCCAGACCGTTCAGTCCAACTTAGATCTGGAGCTCGAAATTCTTCTACCACCTCCCCCGCCGGCGACCGTTCGGCCGAAGCCGAGAGCTAAAGCACCGCCTACATTACCGCTCAATGGTGCTCCAGCAGGGGCGAAAGGGAAAGGGAAGCGCCCGCGCGACGACGGCGGCGTTGTCGAACCTCCTCCTTCTGCTCGACCTACCAAGAAAGTGGCATCACCTAAGCGCGCGCCAGTCGTAGCGCTGCCACCACCTCCGCCGCCGGCGCTCTCCCTTCCGGCGCGGCCACCTACACCACCGTCAGCACGACAACCGTCACCCAAACAATTCGTACCTTTACCAGGGAGCGAGTTCCACTTCGATTCTGATGAGGAAGAGGAGTCGTCAATGAGAGACGTGTTGACGGTTGATGAGGAGCCGCCGCTGTTAACACCTTCCATTCGAGCGCCTTTCAGCCAGCGTTCAGTGGAGGAGCAGACTATTGAGTCCATGTTTGATTTCGACGAGGAGGACGCTGTGGGAGAAGAAGATGATGACGTAGGCGAAGGGGAGATAGAGGGAAACGAAGTGGGAATTGGAGGTGGGGAGGCGGAAGTTGGAGTTGATGACGAGGATGACGAGGACGAAGACGATGAAGACGATGAATTTGATGAATTTGGGATGGACCTGGAGCAGGCACTAAATCAGGATCCATCCGTTCCCACAAAAGTGCCGATGAGTTTGAATAAATTTGCTGGAGGTATGCCATTTCACTGGGTTTACCCTTTTGAAACCCCATTGACGCTTTATCGCACAGGTGAGGAACAAGACGACGACGACGATGATGATGATGATGAATACAGCGACGATGATTCGGAATGACAACGGAATACGTTATTCAGAAATGTTGCTCGCAGGTTCTGGGACTGGCACATCCCGCTCGTGGTGATTGACCCATTGTAAAACACGCTTTACACTCAATTCATCCGCAACCCCATATGAATGCCCTCGATGCATCTAAGAGCAAATACAAAACACGCTGAACGCTGATCTCAAGACCATCCCAAAACCTGGACGGCAACAGCCACGGCACTTGAAGTCGGTTGTACGGCCGAACTTGTCGCGTTAGCTAATGCGTCCGTGCTGCTCGACGAAGTGTCAGTCGAGTTCGCGCCCGGCTGCACAATAGCCTAGGGGTGATTCCAATACTAGCAATCAGCCAATGCGATGAGAATTGAAAACAGTGAACGTACAGCCTGGACCAGGGCGGTTGCTTGAGCAGCCGTAATGGTGGTCGTAGAGGCTGAAACAGAGTTGTCGACGGATGAAGAAGACGACGACGATGCCCCGGAAGATGAAGAGGAGGTCGCTGATCCACTGGTGGCGACCTCGCCGATCGTCTGGGGTATCGTGTCGATGAACGCCAACGTGGGCCCGGCCAAGATACTGGAGCTGAACTGTTGAGTGAGGTCGCTCAGGATGGGTTGTGCCAATGTGCTATTGACGATGTAGATGTACACGGGTCCATTGATCTGAGGGACGACACACGCGTCAAAGGGGAGGGCGAGTGCGAAGTCTGCGCCTCCAGTCATCATCTGGCACGTCAAGCCCTGTTATAGGGATGATGCATTCATGAGCCGGCGCGTTAAGTGTGTCACAAGGGATGGAGCACGTACCGTTGTGTCCGAGGGAATGCCTGTAGATGAGAAAGTGAGCGATGTCCCAGGTGCAATCGCTCCAGTGTTCGTCACGGCCAACGCTGGCAAAGCTGTATTAGGAACGGTAGGTCAGTTCGGTTATCACCAATAAACAAGATGTATGCATCTCCGTTCACACACCGGGAATACCAAGATCACAACCGCTAATGAAGGCTCCTGCGATAGCCAAAATCTGAGATGGTGAAAGAGCCATGTCGAAAGGGGATGGGATCGCAGTTCCTGCATTAAGGACGTTGAGCAGAGATTGATGTCGTGCCTCGACGGTCAAGATCGTAGCCGCAGCGACCAATAGCTCCTTGGTGTCGAGTAGGTTTGCGCCTCCCAGATATGCTGTAAGATAAATCGTCGGTTATCTCTGGTTCTCCATCAAGTATAATCTTGATTAGAGTGGCGGCTTACCTGAGACTCCAACGTTCTCGATGACTCGTGCAGTTGCAGCCATCGTCTTCACGTCTTGGAGAGCATTTCCAAAATCAAATTTGCAGGTGGTCACCGGCTGAGCTCCTTGGGCAATGATCGCCTTCTCGATTACAGACGAATGGGTGCTTTCGTCGCTCATAATGCCGGTGAAGATCTCCTTCGGCACATTCACGTTGGCGAACCCAGCGGCCGTGAAATCAGCATCTTGAAACTTGGCTAGTGCCTGTGTGTAAAACTCTGTCTCGAGCCTTTCCAGGACGCCTGCGAACTCTGAAGATTTCGGAGAACAGCGGTGGTTAGCAGGAAGTGCGAAGGCTGAGGTAGACGACGTGGACATACGGAAGACAAGGATGTCATTGGCCGACCTGCGGATTGGTGCCGCCTGAAGCGATCCAGCGAGCAAAACAAGGGAAGAAATAAGAGGGAGTGAAGTGAACATGGCTTGTTGCTTGCGACTACCGGAGTGCGTTTAGACAAAATGAATGTGAAAGAGTGAAACGAACGAGGGCACAGCCCGATAAGTCAAATAACTAGTATGATTGAAACAGTTAGCTTAAATCATAGTGTGGAAGCTAGGAATAACTTACAAGGAAGAGGGGGGAGAGGGCTGCCTGGGAGACCTCCAGATATGGTGTGCTGTGCTTTTTTATAACTTCGCCAAGTCAACTTGGGAAGCCTCGGGCATGAGCGGGCTTTTGTCTCTTCTGGTTCTTCGTTGGTGGCCACAGATGGAGACGGTTGGATTTGCATCATCGTCGATGGATGCGTCGCTAGGTGATGGTTGATGGACGCCTTGCACTCCCGCACTAATCAGGGTCTCCGTCTTCTTTTACAACCCTTCGAAAAGGAATAGGCGCCACCGAGTTGCCCACATATCTTCTTTTTTTTTCACTATCAATCGCATAGATATTCCTGAACTGCGCGACCATGTGGGTGACTTCTTGCTAGGAATTCGCGGGTTAAGACGTCGGTCTGCCTTGAAGATGAGTTCCAACAACTCAAACTGGTGTCGCAGGCATGAAAGGGATATAGAAACGTTCCGATTGAGCAAGCAGCCTAAGGTAACTGCCAAGGTATTGCATCACCCTTCGCTTCCATCCAGGTAAGGCGTAACAACGAAACTCGTTCATGCAACGCAACGTCAATCGAGTGCTTACAACCAAACCTCCAAAAGCAAGGACATCCCAAAACTACACGGGAGAGACGTCACATAACAAATTAAACCTCAAGACCAGCGTCAATAGCATGCAGAGGGAGAACCGCTGGTCCACTCTAATGTACTTAATTCCACTCAACCTCTTCTCGTTGGAGCCATCACCACTCAAATCATCATTCAATACCCAGGTCCTCTCATAGGACACGCCCAAGTCAACGGGATTGTGGCCTTCGGCATGACTCGAACGATTTTGATGGTACAGCCAACACCGGATGTTGTCACGATCGTGTGGAATTTTGGACAGGCCACTAGCAAGTGCTGAACAACCTTGGGCTTGGAGGAGATCGTCGATGGTATTGCTGGAGGGGCATCCGTTCGACGACTCCAGGCAACGAAATGCCTCTTCGACTGACAAGAACCTCAGCGCCAGCGCCAGACCAGCGTCCATAACCAGCACCTCCAAATTTCCGAAACGCCATATCCAGTTCGTCCATTCACTCTACTACGAGATCGATCGATAAGGTCCGCTTTGCTGGAAAGTGAATAGGATGTGTGTACGCACCAGGTTAGAGACCAGACGGTTCACTATGCTACTGTTTTCGTCCTCAGCCCATATCGACCATCCGAGGCATACAATCTCCATTCGACAGATGTTCTTGCAGCCATCTAGGCGGGGCGTCAATTGTTGTGTGACAAGGTGGGTCCCAAGAGAAAGACTGCGAAGCGTCGGAAAGTGGGAGATGTCGTCTGCCGGTCGCCCCGTCCGCGCTTCATGAAGCTCCGCTTCCAGTCCTTGCGGTTCATCGACCAAATTAACGTACACAAGTGGACGTAGCCCCCCGGTTGGAAGCGGGGACAAAAGCCCTCCGACGACGCCAAAGCCACCGCGGAGGTTCCAGAGGTTGGGAAGGGACCGAGAGATACTGGCAAAGACCTCTTGCTGTTCTGCGTAACATGGGAATGTCGCGTATGGTATGGAAAGTGTCCTCAAAGTGGGATGAGTTTCGAGAAACTCGCAGAAAGCGAGACCTTGCTCGAAATGAGGTCGATCGAGGAATAGGTGCCTAAGACGTGGTAGAGGGCAGACTGCCAAGAGGGTCACATCCAACTTCAGCCTTTCTGGGTCGGTCGTTGAAATGACAGATCCTGTAATTCAGGGCATCGCGACAGCATGTTGTACAAGAGTACCAGGTTGTAGGAGTGTGACGGTTGGGTTTTACAACCTAGCTTGAGGATCAGAGGTCGGAGCCCTCCCAGCTTGAACAGCTGAAAGTGGAAATGAATGGGGGAGGGGTGAAACTTGGTAAGCAAAGCCCATGAATATGTAGAACACTATCTCACTTTTGATGGGGTCCAATCCTGTTGTAACGTCGAGGTTAGCGGGCAGCGATCACATTCGATCATGCACTTGACGTGGAGCTCTCTGAGATCGACACAATGCTCTCGCAACGCAACCCAGAACTCGTCGGGGTCGATCTCCAACTTCGAGTTGAACCTGAACTTGTCATCGCTACTTCATGACACCATCTCTAGGTTTGACGCTCGCTTCAGCACTTCTGTCACCATACGATGGGGAAGTTTTGCTTGAGTGTTTCTCGCGACTTTGACGCGTGGAGGGACTTGCCCGGTCGTGCGGTTGTCGTCAATGCTGAGAAGCGGACCATCTTGATCCTACGCTGACTGACTTCAAGAAGATGGGATCATAGCCAATTTTCTTCTACGCCAGACTCTACCTGTCGATATGGGAGGTGGTTGTCGGTAGTTGCATTGTGAATGGCCGAGTTGGTCAGAGCCAGAACAAGCAGGTCGCGTAGGGACGTGACGTAGAAGACGATGCGGTCGAGGACCCCTGGTGGAAGAGCAAGGCTACTAGTCGATTGAGGTAAATGGGTAATTGGAGACATCGCGAAAGAGAAGGATGCGAAGTCTCCGTTGCGTTGAGTATGGATGGGGGCGATTAAAATGCGTTAGCTAATCAGGAAGTCGACATCATAAGCCCGGTTACCAAGCATTGCAAAGCTATATCTTAAAAATTCTGGGTTAATTTTGGGGCCGAAGGAAGATCGGCTTAAGACTCATACGATCTAGATTTTCTATTCGTTAGTATGCCTGAAGTCTTTGCTTGGTTTTCGGTTGTCGGCTCGTCAGTGACCAAAACCGATTGCAGTACCTTGAAGAGTACATCGGCCAAAGACTCACGCGTAAGGGGAACGAGACCCCCGTATGGCTCCCATCGACTAAATGTCGAGTGGGTCCTCAGGAAGGAGAAGCTAGAGGATCTTTTCTAGAGGCGACGCGCTTGTCATCAACAATAGGCCTAGGCTGCCTACTTAGACGACGATCAGGGAGCAGAAGCAGAGCTGATAAGGGCATTGTGAGAGAGATCTCTTCCATTGGGGGTCGACTAAGGCGATGGCTTTCCTTGCTGGGCTCGGGCATCTATGTCTTCTGGTTACGAAGGCCAACCCGCTTAAACCAAAGGTCGCTTTCCCTTCTTCTTTACCGTGCTAAAGATACCATCGATCTCATCAGCCGCTTGCTCCTCCCTCTTCCTCTTCTCCCTCTTCTCTTCGGTGTCTTTTGCTGGTTCCGCCATGGATGCTGACCCGTCTTTGGTTTGAGGTTGAGACGTCGAACCTTCTTTTGTGCTATGATTCTGGTGACCTTTCTCCGCCTGTTTTTTTCTCCACTTGATCGGATCCTTTTTTAGGAGCCACATATTCGCGTTCTTAATGAAGTATTTCCCGTATCGAGAGGCGACTAAGGCATCTTCGTGCTCAACGAGCGAGTTCGCGATCTTCTCCTTGAATTCATTTTGAGGTGTTAGATGTCCTTCTCCAAAGGCGTTTTCAACGGCGGTCCGGTAGGGAGCTTACCCTGAGGTACGGATCGGCAGCCTGCCAGAGTTTCTCCCCTACGAAACTCCCTATACGATCATCGACGAGCGTCTGGTAGCAACCGATGAAAGTCATGACCAGTGCGCGTTTAGAGCGGTATGGAACGGTTGGCGATTCGAGCAAGACGTCAAGGATCCGTGAGTTGACGGGGCTTTGCGCTAGCGCCAGAGTTTCTTCTTGGGTCAAAGCTTCAATGCTGACACGACGCCGAGGAGAGTGAGTTCTTCGAGATTCTCCATGGATTAGCGAAAGCGCACACGGACCTTCGAAGGACGATACTATTGTGCGGCGCATCCAGGCGAAGAAGTGACTGTAACACGAGAGCCCCCTGTATTGACGGTTCCTTCGTCCTGGGGCGAGACTTGCCCCCATGTCTGGGTCCGTACATGTTAGGTGTGGTAGAAGGGGGTTCTCGGTAAGTCTTGGAAAACAAAAGCACTAGTTAATACCAGATATACGTCAAAAAGCGACGAAGAAGCAATGGCTCCTGGCTCACCTTGATCGTCGTCAGAGTCGTGACGCATGGGACGATCAACCGCCGATCGTCATCTTTTTGCACCCCAAATGCAGAGCAGACGATCTATTGAACTGGAGTTGATCAGTGGAAGTTGACAGAAACTCGTTTTTGATGGTTGACTCAACATCAACAACTTCAGCCTCGTGAGAGTGAAGTTCAGCACTCCGTCGAATGAGAGCTTGTATAACGCCAGTCCTTCCACTCTCTGAAAAAGGTTAATTTATTTTCTCCATTAGTTCGATAATCCCTCAGGGTAGGTATGCTCAGACGTGTAAGACGAACCAACACATTCAGACCAGACTGTCGAGGGTAACGGCATGACATCCTCCAGACCCTTCTCGTTGACCTTCCCAAACGCCGACGCGATAACAAAGTTCGCCACGGGGTCGTTGATCAAGCTGGCCATATTCCTGCGGATGAGACGGTTCCAGAGCTGTCGGAAGACCTGCTCCGATGCGTTCGCGACGACTGCCTCTATGAAATGGGACCCAACTGGATGGCGGAAGATCTGATCGAGGTGGTCAGAATGTTCATTTATTACGTCTTTCTCTCCTGAATGGAATGTTAGCTCAACATCCTAGAGGCTGTCGGGAACGGGCTTACCCGAGACGACCCCAGGGAGAATGAAGTCAAGAAGTGATTCAGACTGATTGGACGAGCTTTGCTGAGCCTCAAGCTTGACCAAGACCTGAAATGGTGCATAGGTTTCACCGGTCATGCATTGACTACCTGGTTGCTACTCATGTACCTAATCGACTCACCTGCAGAGCCGGACTGGTAACCTCGTCATATACAGCATCTCTCATTGCTTCCGCCGTGGCCTCTGAGCAAATATGCTCGAGATATCGTTTCGCCGTCAGAATGAACTCTGGTGGCACGGGCGTGTTGGCATTGATCGCCGCCAGTGGTTTACCTGTCACAATGCCTCGCTGTTGATACCGATCGTGCGTCGGCTTCCGATTCTTCCCTGTATGGGGATGGCCTGTGGAATCTCGTTTCTGTGGTAAGATGTCGATCCAAGATTGTGTCGAGAGGAGTGCGAGGAGTGTACGAATAACGGGAGAAGCGGAAGCGTCTGACATCAACGGCAAAGAGTCTCCGAGTAGGGACTTGGGATGCACTGAAGTTAGACAGCCGCAACGTATGGAGTCTAGATTCAACACTCACCTCGGAGACCTGCAGGATGAGAGCCTTCATCGAAGGTGTGGTAGAGTCTTGATGTTCTCCAGAAGTACCTGAGGTAATACCTTGCATCTGGAAGGGGGTCTTCATCAATGAGACCATTCTCATCAAACAACGATGCGTTCACGCACCTCGCGATTGAGGGTGGCAGCTGATGAGGTCAAGAGGGTCTGGCATACATGGGAGCCAAATCGGTGCTTTATAAGAGTTGGGAGACTGTAGACAGAGATAAATTAATGAGCGCGGTACCTGTTTTCAGGTAGTGCAGCTTTAAGAGGACTGACTGTTTCAATAAGTTAGAGAAGAAGCTCCTCAAGAGAGCATCATCTAGCGACCGTATTATCTTCTCAATGATTTTTGAGCACTCTGGATCTTCAGAGAGTTCTATCTCGTGCCCTCGAATCTCTGATATAGCCGCGAGAATAAAGGCGTGACGGTCTAAGACGTTCAATCAGATGTGGACTCAATCTACCTGGGGGAGATATATACCTTCCAGCTGGTCGGTAATCAAGATCACTTGCTCTGAGTCTTCGGAAGCCCATTCCTGCAGCTTGATGTCGACACTGCGGAAATACGCCTTGAGATCTGGGTCAAGTGGCTCCTCCGTTGACTGCGGTTCATTACTTTGAACTATCCACGATGGACCTGCTCCTGCTGCTTCGCCATCGTCAGCGTCATGAACAACTTCTGGTCTATGTTTTCTCGCTCTCTTGCGGGGCTCCTTAGGCATTGGTGAGGGATTGAAAAATAGATACGCAGGCAAGATGCCGTCCCCCTGGATTACGTGATACGGGTCGCCCTTTTTGCCTTTTGGGATGATTTGTGGCCTCATCCTTCCATCTCAACCCCCACAGTCCTCCTTACACCCAATACTCGTACATTATCCATATAGACTATCCTTCCGTCTACTATCTCAAGTTATAACGACATGCAAAGCATGAACACAAAACCGATTATCATCGTTACAGGCGCCAACCAGCAAGTTATGCATTCCAATGTACTAAAGGCGTTGCTTACCTTTCTTACAACCACAGAGGCGTTGGCTTTGGAATTTGTGAACGTCTCCTTTTCCAACTATCGTGCTCATCGCTGCCAGACGCAGAACTCCATCCTGAGGGAGCACCGATTGTACCGACCAAACCAGCCACACCCGTGTCCGGTTTGACTCTGATTCTCGCGTGTCGAAACCCAAAGCGTGCCCAGGAGGCACGTAAGAAGCTATTGAAGCTGCTGGATAATCACTTGGAAGACCGGAGGTCACGGCAGGACGATGATGGGCACGGCGACGTTTTCAGGAAAGGCCTGAGGATCGACTTCGTCAAATGCGATCTCAGTACTTCGAGTGGCGCCTTCGATTTCTGTGATCAGGTCGAAAGATCGTGAGTTGATGGCACGTCTGGAACATATGGGGAATGAACTTGACCTTTGCCTCTTGCTATTTTTTCTTTCGCAGCTATTCTTATATCTCTCACCTTGTTTGCAATGCCGGAATCATGGATTTCTCTCATATAAACTATTGGTTGGCTATCAAGCATTTCCTCAGCGGTCCCATCGACTTTGCCACGTATCCTATCTTCAAGGTACAATATGTGGGATCCACCAGTCCAGAAGGACTCGGATTGACATTTCAGTGCAACCTATTCGGGCATTACATTCTGGTAGGTTCTGGCCCTAATGTCTCACATCCGCAGGGGTGTTGCAGGGCTAAAAGTATCCGCCACAATAGACTCGAAGACTAGAACCCCTCCTCCGTCGCGCTCCTTCCCAAGGTCGGGTCTTATGGACTTCATCACTAGATGCCTTCCCTCGATGCTTCGACATCGACGATTGGCAATCTCTCAAATCCAATCGGTCTTACGAGGGGACGAAATACGCCACGGATCTTGTGGTCATGCAACTCAATAAGCGTGCGATATCACAAGCTACTCCTAATTCGTCGGCTGGGGAAGGGCCCCGCCACATCCTTATACACCCAGGTATCACGCTTACAGAGATCGTCACATCTCAGCTAGGGATGCAGTGGCTCACAGGTTTCCTCGCTTGGTTTGCCATGATTCTCGTAAGTTTCACGTCAAAAGAATCACGAAACCGCGTTTATCGGTACATAACACAAAGCTAACCATAACGACGATTGATTCCCTGTTCAGGCGCGTTGGCTTGGCTCCATTAACCACCCGCTTAAGCTCGTCGGTGGAGCAATCTCCGCGACATTCGCTATCCTCGCGCCACTCTCGTCTTTACCATCTCCGACAGAGCCCGTGAAGCTGGGGAGCCGAGCCACCTGGTTTGGGAGTCCGTACGTGGGAGTGGACCAGGTAGCCGATTGGGACGTGCGACAAGCCGACGCGGCTGAGGTGTTGCGGAAGTGTGAGGTGCTGTATACCAATGTGCTGAAGGAGAGGAAGGCGACACAAAATGAGAATGTGAACGGGCACTAAATCTGGGCGTCCCTGGAAGTTATTCTCCGCTGGCTGCGAGGGATGCGAATGGTTGGAGTCATGCATCGATGACATTAGACTATTTTTTCATTGTACTTATTGGTGTTTGTAACTTTTGGAGAAATTGGCGTATTTTTATAAGCAACGGGAGACCAGGGACGGGTAAACCGCATGCGCGTCTCTGAGTAAATCATCAGCCAGTATAGTGTGTATGGGGAGAGTTATTTCGTCGCATCGCGAAATGGGGCAACTAAACTTGAAATGATAAAAATGCAAAACCCAAACGAGTCTGCATCTTCGGCCATAGGATAGAGAAAATACCGCATCCCGTCCGATCTGCGCAGTCAAGCTCTATACCGCTCAGTTAGTACCATAGTGGGGGACCATATGGGAACCCTGAGTGCTGAAGTTTTGCATAACGCTCTTGGCCCCTGAATCGAGAGATTCACAAATAATAACATCGCCCATCGTCATTGGCATCGTGGTCAGTCCATCTTCCAGCATTCACCGAACGAATGACGGCAGATCGCTTATATCTTTTGCGCATCAAGAACACGAAAGCCATTGAGCGAATGACCGCTATAAATGTAGTGAGGAAAACAAGATTGTACGGATATGTAGTTGTATAAAAATGACATCTTGATGAGACCGATGATATAAGATGCGTAGATTGGCCAGCAGACGATTGTGTAATTCAGGGACAAGTGGTGTCTAGCTGAGACGTGCACCAAGTAGCCCATTGCTCCAATCCCAGCTGCTGAAATGTCTCTCGCGCCGACTCCAATTCTGACCGCCCCCTGCTGAGGTTCCCTTGCTTAAGATCAGCGAGACCGAGGTTCCGCAAACAACGCGCACCACCCCTCGGATCACCAATCCGCTTAAACATCTCAAGCGCCTCGGTCAATGCCACTCGTGCATCATCGAATTTCCCCTCTTCTACATCCATCTCCCCCAGACTTCGCAAGCAGAACGCGGGAGCGGAAGGACTCCCAGTCTTTCTGACTTGTTCCAAGGCCGCCTGGAGCGAAAGACGAGCATCTGTGAACCGACCTTGCAACCTATCTACATCCGCAATGCCCGTCAGGGACAGCGCCACTGCGTTCGAATTGCCTAGCGCTTCAAAATCGTCGCGAGCATGTACGAGAGCAATACGCGCTTCCTCAAACCGACCCCGCATCCGCTCGGCATCACCCAGAATCCTCAAGCAGGTCGCCGCGGCATATCTATCGCCCAATTTGAGGAAATCGGATTGTGCTTGTCGTAAGTTCTTCACTGCTTCGTCGAACCGGCCTTGCACTCGATTGGTTTGACCGATGCTTCGCAAACACTCGGCAGCTAAGGCGTCATCCCCAAGTCGCTGAAAGCCTTGACGCGCCTCGACGAGTGAGACGAGTGCTTGGGTATATCGCCCCTGCAATCGATCGATATCACCGAGCCGTACCAGAAACCGAGGTAAAAAGGCATCCATAGATGTCCGACGTGCTACGGCGATCGCTGCCGTGGTAATCTCGGTACGTGGATGCGTCCGGTACTGATGCGTCGCATACGCCAGCACGGCTTCCATTGTTGCGGGTGAGGGATGCTCTGTATCGCTTATTGCGCTTAAAAGGACAGTTTCGAGATTTGTTTCTTCCATTATAAGCGCTTCACAGTGTTTGAGGAACGAGGGATCGCCAGGATAAGACCAATGTTGCTGTATGTAGTCGATGTAAAAGTCAGAGACTGACCCACGCTGTTCTGGCGTAATAGGGTACTGATGGTTGATGTATGATCGAATGGGGGAAAGGACATGGAGGCTGTTATCGTCGGATCTCAGGTAGATCAGAGCGGCCTTAAGTAGCGAGGCTCGGGCCTTTGAAGGATGTGAGAGCGAAGGAACGAGGTTTGGAATGATGGCTGTCTTCGCGCCTCCTGGAAGGAATGAGAGCACAGAAAGGAGGCGGGTAGCATCGGGGTCGTTTTTCATAACGTTGCTGTGCAGCGACAACTCGATGGACAAAGGAATGCTTGTTCGCCGATCGACACCGGGCTGGTGGATCACATCAGTACCTTCGGCCTTCCACCTGACCAACAGTTCTGATGGCATCTCTCCCTCACTGCCTGCCCTGGCCATCAGTGCCACAGCGAGCGGCATGTAGCTCAGTTCCGCCAACAATGAATCGAGGGACGGGTCATCTTTCGCCTCGGGATCAATTTCAAGATACAGATTCCGAGCTGCTTCTTGGGATAGCACCTCCAGTGGCGCTAGTGGGGGTTTCGTCCACTGTATACGCGTTGGATCGGGTAACACGCCACGCATTGTGACCAATAGCACAAGATGAGGGACGGTGGAAATGGTACAGAGGGCGTCCAGGAGGTCGGATTGGCAGCCGGGAATGTCCCAGGGTGTTTCAAAGTTGTCGAGGATGAGAAAATATGGACGAGTGTCGCGTCGTAAGGATGCCATGATGTCTTGAAGACGATTGTTCGACGGTTTGTCGGTGGCTATAGCTCTCGCTACGAGCTCTATAAACACAGCTAGCGAAGTAGCCTCGTCGCATCGGACGAAGTAGCGACGCGAGCCAAAATGGTGTACGACTTCTTCGTTCTCAGCGACTGCCAGTGCGACAGAAGTCTTCCCCAGGCCGCCTGGCCCCAGCAGAGCGAATCGCGTGGGCGGGTTGAACAGGATCCGCTGGACAATATCTCGGACTACATCGTTTCTACCATGAAAGATGGCGGGTTTAGGAGGCGGGACGACTGACAGGTATAGGGGAGGAGACGGTCTAGGGCTTTGGATTTCATCCGCTATCTTCTCCATGGCGGTCTTCATGCCCTGTACATCCTCGTGCACAACCTGGATTGCGTCGGACACCTGAGATGTGCGGACGGCGGTATCAATGTGCTGCTCGACCTGGAAGACTTGCATGGCCCAATCGAGACTGTTCGTGCAATCTGTGATGATCTTCGCATAGTTGTCTGACATCAGGACCGACTTGAAGAAGGCGGAGAACCGGCGAGTGCCGGTGGCCCTTTGAAGATTTTGCATCTCCTCTACGATCTTTAGAAGGTTGCTAAACGGACAACGGGTGTGGCATTAAAACTAGTCGAGATAATTCGAAGGAGGTAACATACGCACGCCGATAGACGCTCTAGATTACGTCTCAACTCCATTGGGACATCGTCTTCTGTTCTCTCTGTCCAGGGCATGATCACCACCAGCATAATCGCGTGGACTCGGTTTTGTAAGATCTCCAGAGCTTCGTGGTTCCCCTTCACAGTCTAAACCCAAGAATGATTAGCCCGAACAGTTTACTAAGCTTCTAAGAAAGCGACAGACCTGCGCTATAGTGATGACTTGTATCGCCGCGTCGACGGCAAGTTTGACAAATGGGATAGGAATGAAGCCCGAGAACGAGCTGAGGACACCTAGAGAGAGCTTTGTCCCGGCTACGACATGAGTACCGGCGGTTGCTAACGAGTCGGCGATGGGCATACTCTGTAATGGTTGGATTGTGAAACTAACACACAATGCTCCGAGCTCTGCCCACATTCAATGTCGGTAATACAGATGCCCGAAATTCCCGGTGCTAAGTCGATAGTTTTCAAAGTCGATAGTCGTCAAGTATTCAGCGGATCCAGTTCTTCCCTAGTAAGCTGGTACTTGCATCGGTTCTCCCTAAGGAAAGAATCCCCAGCGATACTGCCACATGCTCGAAGCACGTTTGTTTGTCCAGTAGATACACTGGAACAAGCTAGCTCGGGCACAACCCGTTAATGAGACTAGTGCTCCTTCGATTCGTGAGTGAACCAGATCCCAGAATGGTAGCTAATTTTGTAAAGCGGCTAACCATCTCAATCCGATCCTAACCATGCAACATAATTTCAAGACTTATCTACTCGTAACAGAGACAAGCGCAATCTTCGCTAAGTCGCGTAATGCATTCTCCTCTTGGGCTTCACCACCAAGGCTCACATTCATCTCCATCTCGTGAAGTGTTTCTTTGAGTGCGGCGGAAAAGCCAAGCTCGTGCAGCAGGTCCCAACATGAGACGGAGAGGGCGATGATGGTCTCAAAGATGACTTTTTGCGTACGAGGGTAGCTGAGGATGTGCACGAGTTGAGATAAAGAAGGGTGATGGAAGGTCCCTGGGACGTACCGACACGAAAGGCGGTTCTTCATTGAAACCAGTACCTCCTTTTGTTCTGGAAATTCCCCAGAACACTCGAGCTCTTGTGCTAGATTAAGAAGCAAGCTCACCGACTGGACGCAACTCTCAGCGATCTCCTTTTACTAGCTCAGTCGTATTATGACTTACCTGCAGCACGGTCTCATTGTCGTTGTCATCAATACCATCCTTCAAAACTCGAAAAACTCGCTCTCTACCTAGCCCTTGCACAACAAATTGACAGCTGTCCGCGGAAGTGGTCGTATTTCGGACTAGAATGATGGCCTGCTGCTTCACCCCGTTATCCGGGTGCGCCAGAATTCTTACGCCAGAACGATCGTTAGCACATGCAAAGTCGTCTACTGGCCGTTGGACGCACCCGTGCAAACGCTCCATCCCCAACTGGTTCAAGACTAGCATTTGATCGCTCAGAGTGCAGTGATACAGCGTGTTTCGGATTGCCCAGACTGCGTTTCTTGTCACCCCCTCATCACCGTTATCAATCAGCTCAACCATCCGCTGGATGACTCCCTTTTCCAGAAGTATCTGGAGAGGTCTCAGCGCTGAGGTAATTACGTTCGAAAAATAACAATAGCGCTCACCTCCCGCAAGGGACAAAAGTCCAAAACTAGATTGGACATACACATCAGAAGTACGACTTGTACTCTTCTATCCTTTTCGGTTTTAAGCTAAATAAAAGCAAGAATGTCAGATAGCTCGAGTCCGTGTCGAGAATTAACTGTCCATCACCATCTGCCAAAGCTTCATCCCCAGACCTGAATCGATAGCACTGGTGCGAAGGACGTCGACGGATCGTGATAAAGCACGGGCGCATTGACACGCTGCGTACCGCACTCCGACGCACGAGTCATCTAAAGCGGCCATAATCAGGTCAAGATATGACGGTGTCATGGACAAGAGTTTCCGCCGCAGGCTGTCCTGATGTAGAGTTAGCGAGGCAAGGGCTATTAGGATCGCCTTGAGAGAATGTCAGCGCATGACTGGTAGTGGTCGAAGGTACCATCCACCTCTCTGAACCGCGATTGAGTTCCAGGCATGTCTTCCGCCCATTCTCTTTCCGCGGCCGAAGGGTTATTCGCCTGTAGATAGTTCAGCAGGACAGATAGAAGCCCGCATTGAGAGGCCATATCTTGATTCCTCTCATCATCAGCGACCAACACAGCTGATATTCGAACAGTTAGACAACGGAATAAGAAAAATCGCGGAAATCCGCGGACCTAAGATGTGACATCCTTGGGCTTGATACTGTGCACCCACTCCATCGTCTCCGATAACCGTAATTAAAAGCATCACGAGAGTGAGAACAGGATCATAAACCGAGCCATTCGGCCTCTGAAGTTCAACGTAGAGCTTCGGCTTTGTTAGCTTGACGGCACGCAAAATATAGCATGCGCTGCAAAGAGAAAGGAGAGATTCCAGTCGGCGAAATATGTCTCTGGCGATAGGCTCTGACCTGTTGCATGCAGCTAGCCGGATCGATGGGTACCGCGAGGTGGTGTAGGCGAAAATTTCGCTTAGAGGAGCAATCGCTGTACATCCTATGAGCAATTAGGCTGAAGGAAGCCGAAAGCTGGCTTACCACCTTTATCAGACCCTGGCCTAGTCAATGCATTTGCCAAGGTTGCATTATCATGAGCCAATGCTCCCAACGCTCCCAATGCCGCCTCTTGAGCCTGATTCAGACGACATATAATCAGGCAGCCATAGGAGAAATTTGCTGAAGGTTGCATCTTACCTTCATATCCCCTGTAGAAAGTAGCTTGAGCAGTCGATCTGATACCCAGGAGCCAGCAGGCTCTGCTCGCCCCGCAGTCTCCCATCCTCTGTTCCTCAAAATCGTCGCTGGGGATTTTGATTCCCTCTCGTTAGGAGGTAGCCACTCTGTGATAGCGTTCCTAGGACTAGGGGTGTCCCAACATGACAAGCTGGAGTGCAACAGTTCAGCAATCGTCGTCGCCGCTAGCCCGGGTTGGCTCAATAGAGGTAGATAGACATCTAGCGCTTCTACCTTTCACAAAGTCCAGGTCAGCTTCATATGTGCGTTCGTGCATCCATTCCACCTGCCTGCAGTACGTCTTCGATAGCTTGACGCGCTTCCTCCCGATCAACGTTACTGAAGTCGTCCTGCAAACCAGCTCTTGGCGCAAGTATGACGGAACACGATGAGATGATAGACCTGAGAGCTCGGCAGAATCCTATCGTGAGCTTGTCTGTATCGTTTGCAGGTAGGTCGTTGAGGGCCTGTACTAATGCCGGAATGGCCGAAGCTCGTACAAGTTCCAAAGCTGTCAGAGGGTTCGCTATGAGACGGCCCCATGTCAGTGAGCCCCTTAGATATGCTCTCATCCCTTACCATTGGCTAAGCATGAGACGACAGACGACACTTCTAGGCGGATATCCTGCAAGAGGGCATCCGGGTCGACTTCGGTGTTCAAGATGAATTCCACCAAACTAAAAGCCTTAGGATTAGGTTTCCAGGATGGGTGTGGCGACGCAAACGAACAGACCCAGGAATAGTGTCGCTACACGCAATATCTTTCTTTCTTCTGGGGTCTCCAACGACCGTGTTTTTGAGAGACTTGAGAGTAGCAAGTGTTTGCGAGGCAGTCTCGTAATCTCCATCGAAAGCTCTTGATGCGAGGAGGGCCATATGGGAATTGGGAGTCCGCAACACGGCAAACGTTGAACCGGTGTGAAAGGAGCACGGCGTCCCTTATAAGAGCACTATGCAGATGTGTATGTATTACTCGAACTAATCAAGCTGTCTTCGACCCTCCTAACACCCCTTTACTAAAGCCTGCGGCAACAGCTTCGAAACCTGTATCTTTGACATTTGCCAAGAAGAGGTCTGGCTGTGCAGCAAACATTGCGTTATCTCGCCGAATCTCCTTGACTAGACCGTGCGCCCGAGCACAGTTTGGACACTCGGTTTCATGCTCTTGTAAGCATCTGGGAGATAGGGCAAATCAGCTTCCATTTTTCAACACCGCGGTGAGGAGAACGACTTGCCGCTGATGGTAGCTGTGCTTGCACATAAAATGGACTGCTGGAAGGTCAAGTGGACCACTACACGCGGAGCATCGAGTGACGTGGAAGATACGAGGGTTATTGGGATCGGATAGCTCAGCCACCTCTTGCAGTTTCGTTTTGGTTTCGTCCCGGTACGAGTCGATAACTTTCTTGTCCTGGTAAAGTGAAGGTTGTCAGCACAAGACTAACGTCTAAACTGAGCGGTAGGGGGAACACTCACAGCAGCGATCTCGTCCCGTGACTCTGAAATTCGTCTCATCAACCATTCCTTCACCAAGCCTACACTCGCTACATCATTTCGACTCAGCACTTGTACGATTCCAAGTGGTGGTATGATTTTCTCCTTGTCGACATATTCCAAGATGCTTAAGATGTCTGGGGTATGCCGACTGAGTAGAGCTGGAGATGAGGTCAAGAATCTGAGGACGAGGAGGTACAGATGGGGATGCGCCGGCCCGTATGTCTTCAAGTATCGCATGACTTGACCAGACGGTCGGGTTTCGTCACTTGCTATGTCGGGTTTGAAAGGATTTTCGGTCTCTTTATCAATCCAGAACCGCAGGATGTCTTCGTACATGCCCATTTTCTCCCACAGCAGAATTAGACCCTCGATGAAGTTGTTTGTCGAGCAGACCAGGAGCCCGTGAATGCGGTCGTAGGGGAATGTTGTATCGTCCTGTAGGACTATTAGAGCTTTATATCGCAACTCCGTCGACTCTTTGCCGTCCTTCCCTTCAGCCGACCTGGTCAAGTACAGCTCCAAGAGGGTATTCCACACTGCTACCTGATCTTCGTTCCCTTTATTATTTTCCAGTGTCGGGGTGCCCAGCGGTTGTGTAGCCTGTGCAGCCACCTGTCCAGAAACGCCCCCTGTTACCACCTTCTGTCCCCAGCGGTTGAAAGCCACGGCCTCTAGGAAGCGCTGGAAGTGGGCCAGGTGATCGATGAAGTGAGAAAAGTACTGTCGTGGCGAAGGTATTCTAGGCGGCGGGCGGTTCAGTTGACTCCCGTTCGTAGGGGGCGGTGACCCGGCCCTGGAGCTGTCGCCGTCATGATGAGATCGGCGACCAGTGGCGGATCGCTGATGGGAGATTTGCGGTTGCGGCTGCCCTTCGGGGGAGGTCGCAGGCACGCTTGGGGCGCCTGTTGAAGCGCCTGTCGTCACATCCGCCGATGTACTGAGTTTATTTTTCGTCAGGTATGACAAATATGACGCATCGCGACTTGATGGCTTTGAAGGGGATGAGGGACGATCTGGTGGTGTCGGGCTTGTATTATCGAATCCTGTCCCTGAGCACAAGTCAATTAACATATCTGTCGTTTCATCTGGAAGGCGCGACAGCATCGAACGGCCGTATCGTACGAGGTTACTTTCGGCCTTTCAATGCTACATAAGCTCACTTGTGACTCTCAATCGACGACTAGACTCACCGCCTCTGGACCTAATTCTCGGATGTATGTCAGGGCATCCTTGAGATTCCCTGCATCCTCCATCTGGATCCGTAAGTACTCCTCATGCCGTTTGTATTTCTTTGCCAGATAGACAGCGTGCTCGAAGTAACCTGCTTGGCGGCATACTCGTATCCCTGTGTCGACATCGAACGGAGGGTCATTATCTCCAGCTTCGCCGTTGGATTTAGACTTCCGATGATCATGCTTGATGAAGGCGTCGAGACGGGTAACATCTTTAAGCTTCGTATAGGTGTTAAGTAGCAAGGTCGTGTGATCGGCGTTCGCCAGTCCTCGGGAGTGGAGCTCCTGGAGGAACAGTGTGAGGTTATTGATCCGCTTGGCATCTAGGAACTATGACAGCAGATTTAGACCCAGATCGTAGGCATTAAGATGTCCAATTCAGGATCACTCGTACCTTCCGAATGACATAGCTGGGTTGAAGGTATCCTATCGTTCGCACGTATTGCTGCATAGCCCCATCATCGTCGGCCTTAAGGTAGAGATGATCTCCATACTGACGATGGATGTCCGCTATTCCAGACTCATCCACCCCAGAACTCCGGGCAAGGTTAATAGCAAGGAGATAGCGGGACTGGCGAAAAAGGGTCTCAAGTTTTACTGATGTGCTTTTCTCTTCCAGGTGGAATAGCTATGAAGGTTAAGGGCGTGAGTGCGTGCGGTACAGCTAGTAGGCGGAAGACACTGACAGCACCGTCGTTTGTCAAAATGTAGATCTCATCGCCACGACACAGGACATCCCGTACACCTTCCTTGAAAGGTCCCGAAAATGCGACGAATTTGTTCTCTAAATCAAATATTGTCACCTTACTGATGTCTTGTTGGAACACTGTCGCAGGATCAGGGGCGCGTGCCACAAAGTTCCGTACAGTGGCGGAAGCGTTGCTCGGGGCGGGAAAGAAAGGTAGAGACACAATGATAACGTAGGTGCCGAGTGTGAGGAGCCTCGACTTTGAACCTAGGCGAGTCTAAACTTAGCACAGTGGAGCTGCGAGATAGAGAGCAGCATACCTTCATATGCATAGCAAGCCCCTCGGCCGTCGGGTCCACACATATATATCGCTTCATCTCTGGCAACAATCATCTCGCGTGCAACAGGATCCATCACCGCGCATCCAAGTGCGCATCCGACTTCGTCCACCACAATTGGGACACCCCCGCTCCCTTTGCCGGCGGCAATGTAGCATAGTACTCGGTTGGTAGTGACAATAAAGAGATCCAGAACATCTCCAGGTTTTAAAGGCAAGTTGGGCTCGCGGAATCCAAGTCCCGTGATGGGTTCGGTTGGTGATTCGTGGACTGTCTTTGGCTTGGGTAACGCCGTGAGGCTTGTTGAACCAGAGAACAAGGACTGGTCAAGATTCCGATACAGCATAACCGATCCATCACCAAACCCAATCGCCAGGTGTGAGAGTGAGTCCGAGAGCGCGATTGTTGAGACCTGGGCGCGCCTGGTGTCAACTAGAGGCATACATCCAGGAAATAATACAACTGACGGGGTGAGGCTTCGATCCTGTCTGGATTTTGATCGAGCGTAGAAGTAAAGGCGAGCCTGTCTGCTTGTCAAAGTGCTCAACGTCCCAAATCTTTAATAGCGGTAACTTTACTGTGTCCTCTTCCTTCAACAGATAGTAAGCTAAACGCTTTTCCAGGTCCTGAGACGTGACGACTCACTCCAACCGACACTAGAATACCTCTGCCTTCGGCTATATGCGTGACTCGCCCACTCAGGTGTGCAACCCAGCTGTGGAGAGGCACGAAGTTCGTGCCCAGGAGATGGAGGCTCCCATGAATATCGGCAACAATTATCCCCACTGAGGAGGACGCAGTTGCCGACACTTCGGATACGTTCTATGCAACAGAATTGTGTCAGTATACTCGTCAATGTTCTTAGTGTACGGATTGAACGTACTCTGAAGATCTCTGGCGAACTTGCCAAATCATTGGCATCCTTAACGGGGGCCACGTCAAAGAAATTGAATTGCCTCCACTATCTGACGCTTGTTTAACCACCGGTTTGCGCATAACTTCATCATAGTCCCACTCACCGCAGGTGCTGCCGCAGACGCCGTGCTCATAGTAGCAGGCTGGACTGAAATGTTCCTGAGATGAGGTAAAACGTAGATTAGTGTTCCAACGCCTTGAAACTTATCATTCCAAGATGGTACGGTACAATGTGGCTCAATACATGTGTTACTAACCAAGCCTCGCTTTCTTTCTTAGGACGCGTCGACCCTTGAGAAACTGCTCAACTCACTTCGATCTTCCGATGCATTTATCAATCTTGCCACTTCCCCTTCGTCGGGTGCCCCCAATCAGGAGGGGCCAAGTCAGACCCAGCCAGCCGCAGATGCACAGCCTAAAACGAATCCTGATGATATAATAGTCACATCGCAATCGATTGCAGTATCAAGTCGGATTAGCTCCCTCCTTTCGCAACTAGGGCCCAAGCTACCTGGTCCGGACCCTCCTCCAGAGAAAGCAGTACCTGAAGATGTGGGAGCAGATACAATGGAGTCAGTGATAGCAGATCCATATGTACCAGAGGAACCTACAACGGACCTAAAGTCTATGGGATATGTCGAGTCCCTTTCTCGAATCGAACCTTTGCTTCGCAATACCATATCGTCAAATATACTACGGAAGGTGTGTATATCTCTCTAGTAGATTCTAAAGCTGCTGACACTGCCACTCTGATAGCTCCAAGATGACCAGAAGGAGGTCGAGACGAGGCTGTGGAGTAGCCGACAGGCGATTTTGACAGCGCATGAACAGAAAGTACGGGCTTCTTGTAAAAAGTCTGTCTCGTGCACGTAGCTTCGTTCTTCCTGCAGCGTTAACATGATCCCCCTCTCCCCCTTTTAGAGCATTGATCGTAACCGGTGTGGAAGAGCTCGAGCCTAGGGAGTCCCAAGTGCGTTCAAGGACACCCCAGACATACGCACGAATTGATGAGCATGAAATCCTTCTCTTCTCCAGCAATTAGAGGAGGAACTCGCAAAGGCACTCAACAAGTTCGATCGTGAACAGGCGCTGCCAACCTGGGACGCCCTGGTCAAACGGCAACAAGAGGCGTTGGAAAACCTAGGTGTGCCAGCAATGTTCGTGACATCGAATGTAACAGAAAGGTCGAGACAGCAACGACTTATCAGGTTGCTAGAGGAAGGGTTAGCAGCCGAGTGACAATAATGATTGAGCTTAGTCATCACCGGCATTTCCCGCTGACTTGGACATTCAATCAACCGCTCTCCTCATGCCGGTAAAGAACAACTGTGCGCTCTGCTCTAATGCCCGTGCAATTCTTCGCCGCCCAAAGACAGGCCAACAAATCTGCAAGGAGTGCTTTTTCCTCATCTTCGAGACTGAGGTCCACAACACCATAACTGCGAACAAGCTGTTTAAACCCGGCAACCGGGTGGCTATAGGTGCTTCTGGGGGAAAAGGTCCGGCTGGCTTGAGCTATGTGAATGCGTCTGCTTTCTTAATATCTGAACGATTTTCAAGACTCGACTGTGCTGGCGCATGTGATGAAAACACTCAACGATCGGTACCAGTACGGGCTGGAGCTGTTCCTCTTATCGGTTGACGAAGGCATAACCGGTTATAGAGATGACTCTCTGGAGGTGGGCGCCATTACTCTTTAAATATATATGCGGGTTGGGTTTACCGACTGTCCTGTACAGACAGTGAAGAGAAATCAACAACAGTACAACCTACCCCTCAAGATTCTGAGTTACCATGAGTTATACGGATGGACGATGGATGCCATCGTTGAGAAGATCGGTAAAAAGAATAACTGTATGTGACAGACCAACTAAAATAGGACTTTACCCGAAGCTGATTCCTGTTTCCGACCTTGGTAGGTACATTCTGTGGTGTATTCCGCCGACAGGCTTTGGATCGAGGAGCCGCTTCTCTTAATGTCGACCATATCGTGACTGGTCACAATGCAGATGATATCGCTGAAACCGTCCTGATGAACAGTACGTGTGTCAAGCCTTACCTTCAATTATTTCGGAATTTAGATTCTTGTTACTTCTAGTCATGCGAGGCGACATTGCGCGTCTTGGTCGTTGCACCCTTATTTGTACCCAGGGAGAGGACACAATTCGGCGGTCGAAGCCTTTCAAGTACGCGTATGAGAAGGAGATAGTTATGTAAATACTTTAGGATCTGATATCGACTGGAGGTAGCACGTTCCATACTAACGGCATCTCTCCAGGTATGCATACTTCAAGAAGCTCGACTATTTCTCTACCGAGTGTATCTACTCGCCAGACGCTTATCGGGGCCACGCTCGAGTTTTCTTGAAGGACTTGGAAGCCGCCCGACCTAGCGCGATTATCGATATTATACACTCCGGAGAGGCATTTGAGGTGATAGATGAGGTGAAGAAGACGTCCAAAGCCCAACGTGAGCATTTGATCTTCTCTTCTCGTCTCCCTGAAACTAATACCCCCTCGAATAGAGCGGTGCCTTAGATGCGGCTACATCTCCAGTAACGACCTCTGTAAAGCGTGCGTGCTACTTGAAGGCCTAGAGAAAGGCGTGCCAAGCGCGACAAACGTACGCTTGACTGATCGCCAAATCATATCGCGATGTGTCTGACATGTCTGCTTAACAGAAGGAGAAACACCGAGACAAAATAGACATAACCAGCGTCGATCCCGAAATGCGCACTCTACCCATGTTTCAGCTGCCGCCAATCATGACGTCCGCAACTCCTTCAACCTCCGTGGAATCGTAACTCATTCATCCCTACACACTTCCGACATACTCTTACATTTATACCACTTCCGCGAAGCTCAATTCTGATCTCCCGCTTCGTCAGTGACATGACGCCCAAACATTCATCCGCTCTCAGTACCACTACCAGCCATGCAGGAACTTGTTGGCATCCGACGAGTTAGATTACAACACTACCAATGTCGAAGGTGTATGAGTCTCACTATGACGCATGCATCAGTTGCCCACCGAGTGACGCAGTCATCGGGACCAACGTCAACGCCTCGTCGCACCATTCAGTACTTGTGTGCCTGATGTTTCTCGTTCCTCGATCTAATACCTTCATTGCGTCGAGTACCGAATGCAGGACGAGGGAAGAAACAAGAAAGCGGCCAGCTATGATCGGAGCTGCTGGGCTCGCCAGCTATAGAAGCTAAGGAACGAGGTCTCATTATCCTGTCGCTTAAGCGCACTATGGTAATAAAAATAGGGTCGACGCGACAGCTAGCAATCTCATGGAAAGATAGCTGAAAAAGAAGAAATAAGAAGAACTAGATTGACGCGTTGGGTGATCTAAGGTACTAAGCCGGCTGTTGCTATATTGCGTCCGTCCTAGAACTAGATATCCTCCGGGCTCAATATTCAATCTTATGTGTGAGCCAACATGTTACCAAGTATAATGAAAGATGGAAAGGTATATCCCTCGTCGTCGACCGAGCAGCTGACATTGAATGCCGTATTGCGATTTGTGGCGTCCACAACCGGCCTAAGTTGTTCCCCATCCTTACCGACCTCTCGCGAGTTGTACCGACAAATAACAAGCCACAAATGCCGAGAGTCCGCCAATCCTATCCATATCGAGATAATGGTATCAGTATGTTGTAGTTCACCGCCCCCTACCGATCATAAGTGTCCAGATCCTGTGTACCTGAAGATCAATCCTAGCGTGTCAATGTGTTGCGGCCTACTCGCAACGTCCTCAGCCACGCCTCTTTCGTCGCTATTCGAAGGTGCTCCGCCGCCGGTGACCGACCGTCCGGGTTCCAGGATCGCAAATAAAATGGCGGACAGAGCGATCATAACTAGCTGAGGGAGACAGACGAAGGTGTTCTTGATCCCCTGCGTCGAAGAGATGGCTAGAATGATTAGTTGTCCATCCTTGAAACATTCTTTTTCGCCATTGATACTTACCACAATGGTTCCGACTTGTTCTCCGACGGTGTCTATACCATTAGCCCTTTTAAGAGGGACAGCCGCATCAGAGCCACTGAGCAGTAGGAGGCCGGACGTTTCTATCGACCTGAACACGGTGAGCAGTTGGAGGCATGTATCAGCTTTGGCTTTTTCTTCGTTCTCCCTCGTGGCCCACCTCTCCTCATCATCCCCGTCGCCCAAAAGGGGCTCACGATTCCCGCCAGTGTCGTGATCCATAACCGGGATAGGACGAGCACGATACTCTCCACGATCGTCTTCTAACGTGGCTTCTTTGATCATTTCGCCAAGCTAGAGAATGTTCGAGACCCAGAACACAAAATAAAGCGATGTCAAAGAACAGTGCAAAGACCTGGCTCCCGATCCAACTCACCAAAGCAGCTGCCACCCAGTCCCTCGAAGCAAGGCACGGTCCCAGAGCGACGTAAATGAGAAACATCACAATCGCCTTGCTCCAGAACCTACACAAGTGCGGTTCGAGTAAGTAAACATCAACGCGTTCGAACACACAAACTGACCATGTGACCATGAAAAGCAACCCAAACCACAAATGCGTGGCAGCATACACGGTGACCAGATCCGGTCCATGCTCCAGAGAGTACCGAATCCATCCGAGAAGGCTGTCAGGATAGCGATGATCTGACACCTTCTTGCTTGGCGCGAGGAGCTGCGGTAGAATCAGGAGGGTGACAAGCGACAAGATAGAACTCCAAAACATGGCTAGAGTTCCGTATCGTGTCGCCTCGGCGTCCATATCGTGCGAGGCTCCACCAGATTCGATTGGGTGATCCTTTCTGTAAAGCTCGCCAATCCAGGTTGTAGCGAAGAACGCGGCAGGGAACCACCCTATCCAAGAGAAGAATTGCATCCAACACTAAACATGAGCCAAGAGAGAGAGAGGACGGGTGGGAGGGAAAGCATTTGTTCAGTATCATGACCATCATTAGGTTGGAATCTACTGAGCATAATCAAGAGCCCTACCAATTGTCGTATTGGCTTTGGGAGGGTCGGGAAAATCTTAACAAGTGAGACTATAGTCTCGATGGACCGCAGTATGCCTTTCTCAGTAGACGTATCCGGCCTGTAAATAAAGGGGCATCAAAGGATTTCCGGTCGCTATGATTCAGGACATCATACCCCTGGTCGACGACCTCAAGTGGGACCTCTTGTACGCATATCATTGTTACGCCATGTGTAGCCAGCAAAACAATGCCACCCAGGATGGAGAGCACTTGAAGCTACAGAAGAATTGTCGAGTTGATTGATCAGTGTTCACTGTTAACAGTAGGTGGGGATGTTACTATAAATTGTCGACGTACCTGCGTATGGCCCAGATACGGGAAACTGCGGACCAAATCGACCTGACCTACGAAGTAGCCGCAGACGGAACCGATCCCTCCCATGCGAGCTGCCTACAAGGACTAGATTCAGTCTGCTGGATATTCTGGTTGAAACAATGGTAGCCATCTACTAACCCAGGCAGTCGCTGAGGCTTGCTGATCTCCGGGAAGGATGTCGATGATGATGGTCTTAATGGCCACCATGACTATGGTTGTAGGTAATTACTATAACCCAATTAACTTAACGTTCGTATGGCCCATTCTACGCACCAACGTTTACTGCGAAGTTTACGCTAAACATAGCGAAGACTGCCAGGAATTGTGTAAGAGCATTATTCTATGATCACAAATGAACTCATGTGAGCACGTCAAACCACACAGGCGATCAGAACAAGCCGTCAATTTTTGCTTACACTTGGACTTGGACCAGCGACGAGAAGATTGGCGAATTTGCGGGTAAAGCCGAGGAGGAGGAAACTGATGACAGAGATGACACATCCAAAAAGCATGAAGGGGCGTCGTCGACCATATTTACTCGTCGACTTGTCTGCAATTTGGCCGATGACGGGCTGGACGACGAAACCCGAGAGGGGAGCCGATATGAACACGAGGGCCATCATGCTCTACAACCAACCCAAGGTTAACGGAAGCACCCCAAGATGAGGAGAAACCGCATGCCTTCGATAAGCCGAGGGAGAGCAGATATGGTGATGCTGAAAAGCACCGCGTCAGCGCAATATTAAAGATTAAGCCTATATTAAAGGGGATGTCACACCAAAGGCCATCTCTGTAGACCAAACGATCTAAAATGAGCAATTATGCTGTCAGAGGTCTGCTCGAAAAGGAAAGATTGGTTTAAATATTCATACTGCGACGCCGAACCAAGGGAGGGTGAGGAGGGGCAATGCAGCCCATGTAGGCCCTTTAATAGACGCCATATTTGTACCCTGTTGTATAAGTGAGCGGTGATGTGAGATGGGATAAGGAGTTACTGCATTACTGAGGAGGAAAAGGATGAAGGTGCCAATGGATGTGAGTTAATGGAGGTCGCCGCTATTCGTGTGCCTGTCGATCTAGTGGCGCCGCACGGCCGGAATGCATAGGCGTGGATAATTCGAAGCACCGAGTGGTTGCAAAGCCGTAGTGCTTCACATCAGGTAAATGGCTTGAGTATACTCTTTTATTTCTTTTGGTTATCTATCATACACGAAGGTATGCTCCCTGTTACAATTTTAAAAGGGGCTATTAACGCCGATTCCTCATATCACAGCAAGCCACTCATCACCCAAGCCACGTTTTTGACCTTCCCTGGAAGTAACTGTCCAATTCGGGCAGCCTTCTCAGGACCTTTTCTACTACAGAACGTCACCACTTTGGAACTTACTACTATACATCCCATTAACTCTCAAGGTCAAAGTTGCCGAACGGCAACATCGTAGGACACAGGGGCTCCGCTCTGCCGATATGAAGCGCAGCCGATCGAGCGATTCCAGCGCAGACTCATCGGGCACTGAATCCTCCGATCTGGGTGTGGCGTCAGGCTCCAAGTCACACACCACTAGTAATCGCAGGCGACAACATCAGCCTTCCAACCAGCGTGGATCCGTGTCTAGTGGCAACGTTGGGGTGACGTACCAGGCCCCAGCCGCTGTCACTCAGAAACATCTCACTGCGTTACTTCAATGCATGGTATGCCACTTGGACTCGGGGAATCTTCGATCTCAACCCTCCCTCGTCGCACCCGTTACATTCCCATGTGGCCACACCAGCTGCTTGAAACATTCCCTTGAAGCTGCTGAGCCAGACGCGAATACGCCCGTGGCGTCATCATCTTCAAGCTCGACCGCCGGCCCTGCATCAGGCCATCAATCGCGATCAAGGTGTTGTCCGATCGACGCCTGCGCCAAACTCATTGAGGACCATAAGAAAGGGAAAGGTGCTCCCCCCTTCAGTGCGGCACAAGCATTACATGCCCACTCGTCCGTTAGATACTATCTCCCACCTGCATTCTCACTCAGTCGTCAGTGGCCCATCATGTCTGGTGATGACCTAAGGAGAGATATCAAGGTCAACAAAGTCCTCACCCTTGTTGCTCAAGACGAATCTGAATCAGGAGCTGAGCCTGAGGAAGTGGGTGATAACCAAGGGGCAAACGATGCCACAGGGTCGCTTCAGGAGGCGGCGATGGCAAAACGCCGGGAAGAGCCGCCGGGGGGACGATCGCCCACAGCGTCATCGACGTTTGTCAAGTGCCTCAAGGAGATCCTCAGCTGTGAAGTATGTTTGATGCTCTACTATGAGCCAATGACGCTGGTGTGCGGTCATGTGCGTACCTTCATTACCATCTCAAGGTGACGAGAATTGCGAGATTGACTAGATCATCGCACCCCACCCTCTTTCTATCCTCCAACGGCCGGTGTCATGCTCTGCAGACCTTCTGCGCGCGATGTCTTCAGCGTACACTTGATCAAAATCCAAGTTGCCCCCTGTGTCGACACGAAGTGGGTCCCGAGGCCCGCGCCCGACTCCACCTCTTGGACCTTCGTGATCGAGATGTTCCTACGAACAAGGTACTCTTGGGGATTAGTACGCAGCTTTTCTTTGGGATCTTCTCATTGTAACGAGCTTTCTCACCCGAACCACAACCTTACCAGTTCTACTCGCGTTCCCGAAGGAATACATGGATCGCCGCCTGGCTCTTCAGCAAGAAGTCACAAGTGCCCACGCTGGACCTTGTAACCTCCCCGTGTATTTGAACCAGATGGCACTGCCCGGACATACGATGCGCGTCACGTTCGACGAGGGAAGGTAAGTAGAAACGCTCCTCTCTCCGTTTCGTAATGACACCGATCGATCGGCCTGCGCAGGTATCGATTGATGCTCCGTCGTATCATGAGAACGTCCGATCCCAGATTTGGCATGATGCTCGTCCCTCGGTACGCCTTGCACGGTGAAAATAACAATGGATATGGCACGATGATGCAGATTCTGAGCATCCAGCTCCTTCCGGATAATCGCAGCATATGCGAAGTGCAAGCCGTGGGTCGGTTCCGCGTCGTGCAAACGCGGGCAGTTGATGGTTACATCGTGGCCAAAGTACAGACGTGAGTCCTTTCCTACCTCAAGCTGCACGGGGACACGCGGCCGAATCTCACTTCATTATTTACGGCGATCTTCAGTGTCGAAGACATTGAAGCAGTTGGGAGTGAAATATCGTCCAGCCCTTCGAGCTCTGTCGATACTTCACCTGTGGCTGGCTCCAGTTCGCTCCCTGCTCCATCGTCATCCTCACATTCGCTTCGACATGTCCCACCATCAGTCACTCTATCACCCCCATCGCCACCGCGACCGCCATCACCAGGGCCAGAGGCCTCCTCGTCCTCTCGCCAAGTGAGGCCTTCATCTCCCTCCGTCTTGTCCACCCGTCAAGCTTCGTCATCCACCATCCTAATATCTCCCCCTTCTCCCTCACAACCGCCTTCTTCACCTGATTCTGACGACCTTTCGAACATGCTCAGCGTCTGTACCAAGTTTGTGGAACAACTCCGAAGCGATGCTGCTCCATGGGTGGTGCAACGCTTGAACAATAGTTACGGAGACGAACCGCCGAAGGAGGACTTGGTCGCGTGGTGTTGGTGGCTGGCGAGTGTGCGTCACCTCTTGAACCTCTCGCCAATCGCTAGAACGAGCTCAGACGAACTTACTTTTTTCATCACTCCAGCTACTTCCGATTGACGACCACGAAAAGGCCAAGCTTCTCCCCATACGATCTCCAGAGCTTAGACTAAGGCTTATATGCCATTGGATCCAGAAGCTCAACGACCAATGGTGGTATGCCAAGTACGTTGTAGTCCATGTTCTTATAAGTAGCCCTTTCATATGCTGAAGAATTGTTATTCTTTTCTTCGACCACTCTGCTCCCCAGCGGATGTGTTATATGCTAAGATATAGGATGCTCTTGTATTTTATTACACCTCCCGCTCTTCTTTTGACTCGGCTCATTCATACCATGGTCTTGTATTAGGCTTTGTACTTGCCCTTGGTTGATTGACACCGTGTATGGTTCTTTCGATGTATTCGTTATCTTAGTACTCAAGGGTAATTTGAGGACACATGTCCAGTGTGTTTGGTATCACTGCGACCGGTATAAGACGCAAAAGAAGTCTCAAAGGCGAGCCAAAGCCAAAGAGGGAGCTAACCTAAGAAGGGCCGGGGGCGAAGGCATATGGCTTGCTGGAGCAAAGCAGCGCAACAGAATATCCGATGTCAAAGAAGACCAAGGGAAACCAGAGACAACGGACACAAAGAGCTAACATAAACTCGGTCCGTTGCATTCCAGCTGATCATTTCCAAAACCATTGGAAGGACACATATGACAAGACCTCGGAATGTAAGATCAGAGAGTACTCGGTTAGGTAACAATCCCTGCGAACTCAGTAGCCTCGACAGCAAATACGACCCCGAATCTTCCGACCCGTTTGAGGGATGGGAATTTATGCTCCAGGATGTCACCGAGAAACATACCAAACCCACAGCTTCTTCTTATTACAACGAATCACTATCAAAATATAGAAAAGCATCCTTCCCTTCCTCCTTTCCTACAACGTCAACGGGGAAATCTACCACCTCTTCAATCCGCTTACTCAGTTCCGCAGCCTCTTCCGAACTGCATTCGAAAAGATAAAGACCCTCCAATGGCAGATACGTCGCCGTGGTCTGATACCACGACTCGGAACGGAAGCGTGTGGCAAGGAATTCCAATAGGCATGAACGCTCCTTCCATATTATTGGACATACACCAAGCGTCTTCAGCCGGGGGCATGGCCACTCATATTCCCCTTCGACCCCAAGAGGCTGTCGTTGGGATAAGTAAAGGAAGATATGGTTAGCTGCCTCCAGAGTTGTGCCTCGCAAATATAGCAGTTCAATTGATGTGAATTGTCCTAGCACGTCCGATACTGAGAGGAAAATCCCAGTTGAATCCTCGATATGAAAATCGATATCAGGGGCTGAGAGGCGTCGTGTGAGATCCGCGAGAGTCCTCAGCACGATGGCTGCGTCCGATCCCTCGATATCCAGCCTTGCCTCAGGAGGTCCCACAGGCACTGCATCCTCTGAACTACATTCAACATCGTAGTATACAGAAGGTTGGTCTGTGAAGATACACTGGATGCTGACATTCATTATGTTTTGGTCTTGACGGCCAAGGAAGCTGTGTATAATGGACCCGAAACCCGTCTCCTCCTGCGATAATACCTCAAGCATCACGGCGCTCGTGGCTGAGCTGCTCAGTATCTTGATTGAGTCTACGGAGTCGCCAGCATAGACGCTTTTAGCGATAGGAACAGTCCAAGTCGAGCCCAGGTCGAACATATCGAGAGTATGTAAATGGGGCAGGGTGATACGACGTACATGAGGCTCAATGAGACCGTCCTCGTAGTTGTATAACCCGTGAAGAGACAGACTTTCGAGGTTTGTACAGACCGAAAGGATCTCCAGCAGCGATTCAGGTGATAATTGATCGTCGCCGATGTTGCCCAAGTGCAGGTATCGGAGATTGAGTCGGCTCCCACCGGGAACAAGGGATGGTATTACCCATTCTAGATGCAGGCGGTATAGGGAGGGGGTGATTTTGAGGCCGAATTGACCAATGTCGTCGAAGGAGAATGGGTCAGGTAAGGCGAGCTGTTCGCCTTCGAGGTGAGGGAAGAGCTGCCCAAAGGCCGAACTATCGAACGTAGCTGATTTCCAACGGCCCGCATTGCTACCGATGGCACTCAGGAAAGCGAAAAGGTTTGGGGTGTAACAGGGCTCTGGGGGACGACAAATGATCGTAAGAGGTACGTCTCTAGACCTGGCCAATGCGATGTTGACGTGATCGATGGAGGTTGATTCTTCATCATACTTGGCCGTAGCCCACAGCGTTGGTGTAGATTTGATAATCGTGAGCCATCGTTTGCTCACGAGCGCAAGATTCTGCAGTGCCGCGTACGTCCAAGTTCTAGGGGTAAGAGCATTTTCGAAGATGCCAACAAGGAGTTCGACGGCCAAGTCGCTGATATGGGTATGGGTGTCCCCAGTTAACGATCGCGGCTTCACCGGGATTGGTGCGACTAGATCGTTCCTAAATGAATACGAGATTTAATTAATCACGCACCAGGGCCAAGCACGAGAGAAGAAAGAAACCTACGATAAAACTTCATGTTGAGATGCACCAAACGATATTGTATCGCGGCCCTTCACTGAAACCTTGCGATCCTGCGAGTGAGACTCTCGATTCAACCTATGCAACCATCACGTTCAATATTGCTCTGCTAGCACGCAGGGAAGTACACACGATTCCATCATGTCCATGCCCTCCGATATTCTAGTGAGTTACGCACGAGGCGGTAGGACCAAAAGTCAAGCGAGTATTCGGCGAGTGTCACAATTGGGCTGATTACAAATATTCAATTGCAACTTGATCAAGATTGTAGCGGGCCTTTAGTTGTCGCAGGATTGGGTTGATAGATAGGAGTGTGTCAGCAAGATGTAGAAGCAAACAGATCCGTTATCTCCGTGTGACACTCCAACGACGCAGTCACCACTGAAACCCTTCCCATCAATAAAACCGCCTTCCCTACAGCCATGATGACCGATGACCTTCCAATGTTCGATGCCTACAACGCGGATGACGCTGAGATGGTAGATGACGACGAGTACGACTATGAGATGCAGGAAGAGCCAGCAGCGTCAGGAAGCGGGACAACTCAGCTCCAAGAATACGATATGGCGAGGGAAGACCAAGCAGACTACGAGGACGTGATAATCGCAGAGCCGACTGCACCTGTTCCAGCTGCGGATGTCCTCATTATCGAAGAGGTGGAGCCAGCCATTGTGGAGGAACGGAAGGAGACGTCGCAACCCATCATCCCAGAAATTTCACCTTTCGTCGCTCAGGAGGAACCTTCAATGCCATTGACGGATGTGTCGTTTGTGGTTGACGCTCCGGTTGGTATCCCCGAAGTCTCAATCGCAGTACAGCCGCTAGAACCGGTCCCCGAATTTCCCGCATCTGAATCAGCTACAGTCACGGCTACCTCTCCAATCATTCAGCTTCCCGACCTCCCACCTGATACCACCGTCCCTGCATATGCCACCGAAAGCCTCGCCACTGCTGCACCCACTCATCCTGTCGAAAGCCACGAGGCCGATCAGCACGACGCACTGCCGCAGAACGAGGTTCCAGCATCACCGCAGGGAGATGCGCAAACTTTGACCGTTCCTCCGATCGCCTTTTACTTCGAAGACAAGATTTTCTCTCTTTTCCATGACAACGAGAATGGTTCCCCTGTACTCCTTCCGGGGCGGCAAAAGCTGTACACTTCTCCACTCGCAGAACTCCTGAGAGAGATTAAGGTTCAGGAGCACGCGCTGTTCCCTGGGGTAGAGGACTGTGTGTTGGGGCTTGAGTATCAGGAGCTTGATTTATGTATCGATCAGGTTCGTCGATCTCTTGATCCTCAAGGTGTTGCACCACTGATTCGAACCTTTTTGTAGAATTGCAAATACGCAATGGCATACACCCTTGAGGACCTCAGCAAAGCTTTGCTCGCCTGCAATCATACGTCCATAGAGTTCAACATCTTTCAAATCACCGACTTTGAGCAATCCCTTTCGGAACGCCTTAAAGGTAAAGGATTTTGACGTATCGAACAAATTTCCCTACTGAGACATTTTCTTGCAGGCAATCTTCCCGCCACCGTCGCCTTTGCTCAAACAGACGAACCTGTCCACACCAACGATCAAACAACCCTTCCGGATATGATTGAAGCCATCCCAGTGCAAGAGAACGAAACCGGTACAGGCGATTATGACACAACCGAAGAGAACCAAGTTGCTATTTCAGAAGGCGCAGGCCATACGGACGATGAACGAAATTTACCTGATGATACGCACCCAGCGCCGTTGCAGGCGACCGACGAAGCGAAGCAACATCAAGCTCAACCAGAGGACCAAGAAACAGTAGAAAAATTACAAGTGCCTGCCGAGGAACCTGTTGCCGTCAATCCTAGTAATGAGCGGTCTTTCGAGAAAGATGACGAGTCTGAAAAGCTCGACAAGCCCTCTGACGAGGGTGCTTTAGTTTCAGCGACGGGTTTAGCCGAGCATGACGAACCAGCTCATGGAGATCAGCCGTTGGCTCAAGAAGAACCACCAGCTAATGACGCTCCCCCACAGACAGAGGATGTGGTGGAGATTGCCAGCGTCTCTAGCGCCACCCTTGAATCTAGCAATCATGGTCAGTCGACGCTTAGAACCCTCCCTGTTTCAAGCGCTGATTATTTCCTCTTCAGATGATCAGCAGCATGAACCTCCATACGAGGGCGAAGAAGAGTTTCAAAGTAGTGCTGAAGGTGTTGATGTTGTCCAAGAAACTGTCGAGGAGCAAGGTGATGACGGGGATTACGCCGAAGTCAACGAAGAAGCCGATTTCTATGGTGATGATCTTACTCAACAACAAGCTGGTACGTCTGGCTTACGTGGTATTCATATATTCCCGCTGACATCCTCCTTACCCTCTTTTCTCAGACCTTGACCATTCAGTAGCTCAGACCGATGAGACAGAGAACCAAGCGCTAGATGAGAACGCTTTGCAGAATAGTTCTACCTCGCATTACCTTCCGTCACTTGACGGTACGTTTCCTTGGCGCTGAAATCATTTGTTCAATGCTAACTTTAGTATTACTTTCAGGAGAAGGTGAAGACGAGGTAGAAGAGGATGAATTAGCCAACGACGCGCATGCCAACGAACCATCGCTATCATCCAGTCCATTGACTGAGGAGGAAGAGTTCGCAGAATATGACGACGAAGAACCGCTAGGAGATGCCCCTGATGCTAGTGCGAGTCTTGCGACTATTGTCGACACTGTTCAGGAGAACGTCGTGTTGAGTTCGAATGGGAACGAGCGCGGAGCCCCAATCGCTGCTGTCATCGCTCGGAAACGCTCGCTGGAGCATGTTGATCCCGACGATGCCAGTGAGTATAACGAGGCTGAAGACTACGGTGAGCATTATCTTCCTACTTGTCACCGTGTTACCCAGGTCCCTAATAGGAGATTATTAGCAGGCAGCGATGCGAAACGTGCTAGGGTCGAATGATTAAAGTCTCGACTATCATGTCTTGGATTATTGTATTCCGCTCCGCCACGATTCACCAGCCTTGCGACACTGCAACATGCCACTCAAACATCGTCGTCCCTCCTTGCCCTTGGACCAACATTCCGCTTCATCTGTCCCTGACAGACATCTCTCCGAGTTCTCTATTCTTTATTTTCAATAGGTTCGATCCTCAAGACTTCAAGGCGGGCCCCAACAATGCAGTGAATCGAGAATCCAAAGGTTAAGTCGTTCCATTTTATGTTTCTACTGATCCGAATCCCAACCCTTTATAGCGTAATCGTCCTTTCTCCTGTCCGGCTCTATCTTATCATTTCGCTTTCCGCATCCACCAGGATATTCTACTTTTGACCACCGAACCAGACTTGTATGTAGTCGAGCCGATATAGCATTATTGCAATATGTCCATGTGTTGTTTTGGCAGCATCGTCATCGCGCAATTTCCCGAAATTTCACACCCACCACATATCAACCATGTCCACAAATATACCAAGCCGAGGCACTTCAGAGCTAGAAGCCGGTCTGCCTCCTGCAAGCGCAGATTCGCAAGCTCTTATGAGGAGGAATGCGTTCAGAGGTGTGTCTAATTGATTGGGTGTTGTACTTAGTGCAGCGCTGGACCGCTCCTTCCTGCACAGGTTATCAGATCGCCTCCCTTGCTGTTCCCCCACTCTACTTCGCTGTCACTCTTGCTCGCCGCAGACCAGTGAGTTTTAACAAGGTATTGGTGGCCACCATGGTTGGTGGGGCTACCGGGGCTGCAACCGGCCTGGGAGTGGGAACTCTGCAGTATGGGGGCGAGTCCGACAACAGCAGGGTGAAGCTCACATATGACGTGCGTATTGCGTACATTTATATCGCTCTCCTAGAATTCTGCCCCGTCCTGCCACTGACCTACCCCACTGAAATTCCCCCTCGGGGATGGACGGCGCGTTCTCCTTCCAGGCGAATCAGATCCGGTTGGACGACTATGCGACTCTCGGTATACTTCTGGGGGCCGTCTTGACGCCCGCCATACTATACAGACGGACCCGATTGTTGTTTGCGATCTGTGGTGGGGCGGGGTTGGGAGCGGGAGTTGGGACGGCTACACACTATTGGAAGCATTACCAAGATGGGCAGCAGGTCAGACCAGAGAGGATCCGTACCAATACCGGTATATAATGACCTGTTCTGTATCTCTTGTATCCTGCCTGCCACCTGCTTTTTCAAGGGGTGCCGTGAAGGTCGATGGATGTACTGCTATTGCTTTACTGAAAATATGCACCGGCATGGTTCGATTCAACTCAGTTTGGTCTTAGAGAAGTCATTCGCCGGATACTACGATCACCATAGTTCCATATATGCAAAAGATGAATAACGACACTTCCCATAATGGCTATTCATCCGATCATATCCCTTAAGACGAACACCAGTTCCTCCACACGCATCGCTAATATGCCCAACCTATCCCGCTTATCCTCCCAAGTCCTCAATGCTTCTCGCTCGCCTCGAACCAGAAGTCTCTCATCGCCGTTGACGTCCGACCTATCCCGCTTATCAAGGATCGCCCGAACCTGGAATAATGATACGGGAGATGTAATAATCAGAGTTTGCTCGTATGATTGTTTGCTGGGTTGACCAAAGAGATGGGAGAAGGCTTACCTGAGTCTGTTCGTGCTCGGAGATGGCGATAATGTTGGCGAGAGTCTGATAAGTGTGTGACAGCAAGTTCGCGTATGCCTTTGGCAAATCAATGTACCTAGTAATAGAAGGCGATCAAGGATGTTCAGTCAGGCAACAGTTGCGTGTCGGGGGTCCAGCCAACGTAGAAGGCACAGACCAAAGGAAGATCGTGCTCTTTGGGTTCGCACGATCTGCACCCTTCGGTATCTCTTGCAATGAAATCAAAGATGCGGTAGACAGCTTTGTCAATAGAGACCGCAAAGTGCTGGGTACCATCAATGAGATCTTCGCCAGCTAAATCAGAAAAACCTCTCGCAGTGAGCCCAAATCAAATGGGTTCCAACCAACCAAACCAAAGGGGAGTGACGTACGTGTTTCTCATCCAGTTTACCCTTGTCCAACAATATCCTTACGACCTTGACGGCATCGTCTCCGAACCGATCTCTCAATGCACCCTCAAAGGCCTTCTGCTTCAATCGCGTGCCGATCACTTCGAACTCTACTGTCACTTTACCTTCTCCTCCGCTTGTAGAACCGGCCATGAACGCGGCTGCACGACCCGTAGCGGTGTTCTCATCGTCTGCGTTGGTAAGGAGGGTCAGGTAGTCTCGGACTTTTGGAACAGATGATGGTTTAGAGGAGGAGGTCGAACGGGTGCGAGGAAGGACAAGGCCAGAGCCAAGGTCGATCGAGGGTGAGATGTGAGGAGTTATGAGATGGGATGTAACGGGATCTGATAGAATGGAGGTCAATATTACAATATAAAAAGACGCACTATAATAAACGACGTTACCTGATTTGATGTCGAGGAGATTTAATTGTTTAGCTTCTGTAGCCTGAAGAGCGGCGCGAAGGACCTCGGCGGTCTGGACGTTAAACCGGGATTGGGCTGCCTTTACGATTATCTGTTAAAGTAGGCGTACCAATGAGAATCGCCGAAGTCAGCAAACAAAGTAGAAGAAACAAGCCATACCTCGTTTCGGATACAAGCATTAAGTTTTGGATAGTTGACTTTGAAATACACGTCCTCCTGGGAAGCGAGAAAGGGGTAAGAAAACCTCGAATCGTAGAGGCAGCAGAGAGTTGGCACAAACATTGACAGTCTCTTCGGTCTCCATGACCCGCCTCTATTTCGCCAGTATTCAGTGTTAGTTACACTTGCTGGGAGGTCTCTAATATTCTGTATAAATCGAATCTTACCTTTCCTGGCCGACCGTCGCCAATGATTTCTTTCCTGATCTAGTCAACGTTTACAGTCCTACGCATAAGTTTTCGTCCTAAATAACGTGGGGAAGAGTCCACTCACTAGTGCTGTTTCGTCAGCGTCTTCTTCCGCCCGTTGAAGCCTTGCTCCCGCCTCCATCTTGATCTCCATCAGCTCCTTCGGTGACAGAATCGTACCCGCACTCCTCTCACGCCGGCATTCGATCTCGTAATTCATGACACGGTCTCGGGGGGAGTGATGTGACGCGGCGGTAGCGGGCTTGAGATACTTGTTCGTGACAAGGGAAAGAAATGCTGCAATGACAACACGGCTTTCTGGGTGAAGGAAAAAGGTCTTCGTCATGTATATCTATTCGGTGTTTAGTCAAAATGTCTTACGCTGCTTGTCTCCGAATGCCAGGGCGTCAAGGACTTGGCCAACTCGAAGTTTACCGTGGTCTAATATAATCTGCATGACTTGAGCCGCCTGTGCAATCTTTTCGTCAGAAGCCTTATGGGGTTAAAAGAGAGAACAGCTTACGCACGACCTCTCCCAACCTCTCGCTCACTATCGACAAGTACGTCCCGAAGCGAAGCCTGGCTACCGGCTCCTCCCAATTAATCTCATAGTTCACCTCACCTCCCCCTTCAACCTCTGGGTCGCTTTGTGAGTGCCAGATAATATTATGTTGGATGAGGATGAGGAGGGCATGCCGTGTCGCCTTGGGAGTCACTCCGGACAATCGGACGAGTTGACCGAAAGGAAGTCTTCCGCGTAAGAGAAGGGCGGATGATACTTTCTGTGGAGTGAGGTTGGAATATCTTTTCAATCGTACATTGGTCTATGTTGACGGGTATGGGTGGAGTGAAGTCAAACTCACGGCTGCGACAGGACCAAAATGGGAGTAAATGACGTGGTAGCAGAGCCTTGAAGTCTGCTTGTCCGCCATCGCTATAATCTCATGAATCTAAGTGGAATGTGTAGCGGGTTGTTGATTTGGGAAGAATTGCTCTGTTTGGACGAAGTCCTTACGGAACATGTTACTATTTTCTACACATCTGCTCCGTGCATCCTCCACTGATTTGGGGACTCTGGTTTTTTCTTCTTGACCTTATGCCCTGTCGTCTTCTAGACTTAGGCGACTATCCCTAGTTATCCGGCGCGCCCAACCAATGTGCATCTGCTCGTCCAGGCCTGCCTTCTCGGTCATTGGTCATCGTCCATGTAATCACCCAGTCTATATTTTCTCATACTTCATCACCTAAACAGTATTCCATACATGTGGCTGGGATGTAGGATCACGGCTCTCCTGATGTCTAGCTGCCTGGCTGGTTGCGTCCTAGGACGACCCGCATATGAATACTATTTGGTGATGGTGCCAGAGATCCGTACTGTGGCCGATTCCGGGCTTGGGGTCTCCCCACGGGATGAGCGTGATTGAATGCCTCAGAGGAAAGATTCGTCGCTGCACGACACATCAGGATCGAAGTCTACAAAACAGCAACATTAAGGTTCGTCCTTAAACCCTACATTGTCGATACTCGAACAGACTCGTTGACGAGGTATCAATCAGGTGTCCGATATACTGGTCTTACTATCCTTCCACGATGCTGAGGCGACGGCTCGCAGCCTGTTAGAAGCTCATTCCGGTTTCATTTGCGAAGGTGGAGACTGGCTTGTGCACGTCCATAGGCCGAGCGCGCGCTAGTTTCTGTTTGCTATGCTATAACATCTCTCCGAGCGGAGACCTGTGTTCTGCCATCTTTCCAGTGTTCCAATTTAAACATCATTGTAGAGTAGATATGACATGCAAAGCACCTATCACACAAAATAAATCTCGCGATGACCCAAGCCTAACAAAGCTATCCATCATCATCTCCAAGACTACCCACATCGCTCATCTCAGCATCCTCGTCCTCGGCTTCGGCCTCAAGATTGCTGCCGTTGCCGATGTTCCCGGCCGCAGCTTCCGCCGCTTCCTTCGTTGCGTACCGTTGAACGTACTCTACAGTGATAACAAATAGAGGAACTCAACGGCCAACCTCATCCACCTGTTTCCTGCGAACGCACCTTTCACTTTCGCCTCGTAGTTCTTCGGCTCGCGCATGAGTAGAGCGGCGGCTTCGCCGTTAAGGGGGTCACTGGGGTTCGGATACCGTAGCAACTGAGGTAGGAACACTTCGAAAATATTGATCATTTCTGAAAGTTGGAGAGGCTCATTGATATATGTAAAAGCAGTGACGATAATCACGAGGGAGAAAATGTTTACCGAACATCGGTGACCATGTCTGGTTGATAACATCTAGACACACAGAGCCGCTTCTATAAATATCAATGGGAGGCTTAGTGTATGGGTATTAACAGGAGATTGACAACAAACATACAGCTCATCAATGTTTGGATGGAAGATCTTGTTCATGAAGCCGATGCTCGGGCTCTTGAATGGGTATTGATCCGGTAGCTCTACATGTATTTTCCACACACCCCCTGCGAATGGTGCTGACAGGAAGGCACGACAGAGGCTCAGCATGAGTATCACACACGCATATAGAAGCTCACAAATCGGAATCTCGACTCACTCTCTTCTGGTCCATGAAACTTGACGTAAAACTCGTGCATGCTGTCATTAACCAGGTGCACATCGTGGTCGGACATGAGCCTATGGTGGACAGTCCCGCGAGATATCGGTCAGTCACAGTTGCAAGCTCATAAGAGTCGTATCCCATTAGGCCCACAATTTCATCACGTCCGTCTCTACTCGTCGCTTGGAAGTGGAGTGTATACACCATGGGGCAGAGGGGTATTGTCAGGATGAGCGGTATTCCGGGCTAAGTGGTGAGACTTATCATAATGGGAGCGGCAGGTTACAGATAGGAGCGCGCCAAAGGTGCAAATTCAATCAGTGGTTGAACTATTCCAGAGGCAGAGAGTCAATTTGGCGCTAGGCGGGGAACACAAGCAAGAGGGATGGGCGGGGAGGAGGTGAGGGGCTGGGGACCCTTTGCTCCCACATCTTGAACATTCTAATATCTTGTTCCCTCCTTGTCGAATCCGTTTAATTTGCTGGTTTGATATTCCGCCGAATATCATCACTGGTTCTTCAATCTGGTTTTATTGGCGAAGCTGGGTCCCGAATGATAGAATGACGCTCTGAGCCCCGGAAGGTCGTCACCTGTGCGCATAAGGTCCCCAACTCCCGATTGCACCTTCTGTTCGTGGATCTGGACTCAAGAGCGAGGATCAGATTCAAGCATGAGGCTTTCTCACCCATGGTACTACAGCATTTCACCCAGTACGGTGGATAAAATTAAGACAGAGCTGATAATCAACGCAGACGTATCCTGTGATGGTAAAAGCGGCGTATGAGACTCGACCCGAATAACTACAGCCCATTGGCGCTAGACCTCTTTTTCAAGGCTACGCTCCCAATCTCGCTGATCTCCAAATATTGTCTGTATCCCTTGAGACTAGTCACCGGTCGAACTCTATAACCTTGGCAAGCTCGTTCTGGTGAGCATATATTTTATACATAGGCTCTAGTCTCTTGTTTCCCTCTTTCGAAGATAGGGCGATTTTCACTAGGATAGGTTCAGAGCTCGGAGAGCCAATGATTCATAGGGAAGGGGTGCGCAAAATCATATAACACGAATGGTGTTACACTTGGCCCCATTTCCAGTGCGCGATGGGGTATCGTGCTGTGGTCCCCGATGGCCCGTGAAGCGGCACGTAAGTAACACAAAAACTCGATATTATACTAAGATATGCATCATGGTAAGCTATATTTCTTACAAGAACGTCTTCGAACATGACCATTAAACAATCATACACTTCCAGGTTTTTCAGAACCCCCCCCCCCCCTGGCTCATCCAAGTTTTGTTCTAGGTCAGGTGGTTGATGGCTCAGGGTGTCCCTATCGTCCTCTTCCTCAGCCTCGATCCAGCACTTGAACAATCCCACCGACAACTGAGCCAATAAGACCTGAGTTGTCTGATACAGCGCGATCGGCGTCGACATGATGGCCAGCGTCTCTAGACTATAGCCGCCGTACATGATCGACACAAGCGGGGCGCCGAGAACCAAACCTACGATAGGGAAAGTTCATCCATCAGAGTGCCCCAAATTAGTGTGACTGGTTTTTAGCACACCTTTAGCGGTGACACAGAAGCACACAGCAGCGCTTTCTCTTTTCCCGAACCGTTGATTTCGGAGGATCGCTTTCCACCGCGGGCCTTTATCCCCATCTTGCCCTGCGAACGGCACCCTCGTGGCGAGAAGACACAATCCAGTAAGAAATGCATAGAGAGCGACTCCGAGGAAGCATATTAGGATCACACTTTGGTGTGTGATAGCTTTGAATGCTCCTGAAGCAAACTGGGAGTGGGCGCACACGTTAAACCTTACTTCAAGGGGATAATACAGCTGGAACGACCCACCTTGTTGCAAAATGTACTCCTATTTAAGCACACCAGAGTTCAGTTCGACGACGCAGAAATGCTGAGATCATTTGACTTTGTTGACACGCACCAAATGACGATCAGCAGTAGGACCTGTCCGACGATGTTTAAGTGCAAACGCTCTCTCCAATATTTAGTCCAAGCCATGCAAAAATTCTGTACGAACTGGCCTACGATGAGGGGGGCAAACAATATCGCACTAAGCTGCTGTGCCATGTGCTTGTAGATTGCTATGAGACCATCGCCCCCCTGGGCTTTGGGCAATATAAAGCCCCAGCCGTCTCTCTTCTGCAAGTACATAGACAAAAGCAGCGGAGTGATGAATGTACCTTGCAACGTTTCTCGCGTGTCAACTTACATGGAACGATGATTACAATGGCTGGTGAAACTCACCGACGGTATTGCCGATGCAGACTTCAATCGTTGCAGCCTCCACGTTCCCTCCAGCATTCTGTGTCACAACAATGTTGCTCGCGCTATGGGTAGAGTTATACAAAAGGTTTTAAAGAGTTGATTCTAGTCCGGAATTGAAAACCTGTGGCCAACTCACACAGTAGTTGGTAAAATGGACATGAGGATCAACCCAGCCAACACGGTCGTGTCGATCTTGTGTGTTCCTGACGCCCGAATGATCGCGACAATGGCACATACGACAGCAGAAAAGACCAAGAAAGACAGAATTTGCGTAACTAGATGGAGTCGGTAGTTTTTGGCTTGCTTGACCAAGGCCTAGATGAAACGATCATGTAGCGACGTGGTCAGGTCATGTACTCGACAGGTATTTCCGGGAATACTCACGAACCTCAGTGCCTGCAGAGGGGTATATCAGCTCAGTGGGGCAAAGCAACCATCACAATATCACTCACTTATAGAGAGGCCCGTAATGAGGAAGATGAGGCCGATGCCTCCCCACTCGATTGTATATTGAGCTTTGAGGGGCCCGTCCCTCATGCCAATATGAGGGAAAGTCGCTGCGAGACCAACCGCCAACCCGAGACCCAAAATGAACCATTGAGAGAGGACATAATTGAATAGGTTATCGAGTCGAGTAGCAACGGAAGGACGTTTCAGACTGTTGTCCATTAGTAGAGAGTAGCAAGTAGAAGTGGTCAGAAAGAAATGAGCTCAATAATGTTCTAATCCTGGTCCGCGAGCGAGCGCAAGTTGAGGCGTGATAGGGTGATCGCCCGAAGGCTAAGAATAAATAGCGAGGCGGCGTATTAGTGTTGCTCAGCCGGAGCTGACTGATCGAGTTGGCTTGGCTGATGTTCAGCCAATCTATGTCAACCGGAATCGGTCACAGCCGTTCTGGCTGGTGATCAGATCCAAGCTTATTCCCCGCATGTTATCTCCTAGCATTTAAATTTGTGCAGCGCCGAAATGCGGGGGATAACTGACATGTCGCTAACCCAGGCATCCAACCAATCGAGCTTGGCTAAGCTGGCGGTAACACTAATTTAATGACGTTGTTCCGTGATCCTTAAGCCACTAAGTGTAGGCCGATTGGGATTGGTGTCATTTGTTCACAACAAGCATATGCTCTAACCCTTCAGCCTCTCTACTGTGGCGGTCGTCTCAGGCCTGCGCCAATCCAGTGTCGTATCCAGCAATATGAGTTGTGCAGCGAAGGGAGGATCTGTTGCCGCCGAACCATTAGTGTGATCGAGATTTTCAGCCGTGGACGAGGCAAGGGTCCTCTCGGCGACCCTTGTTGCACCTTGCGACTGATTGTGACGGCCATTTTCTTTCGTCTTGTGGGACCGACGAGGGGGCCGGGACGCTGGCTTGTCAAACTGGATTCACAATCTGAATGCAGGTTTACTGATGGCCCGCCACTCACTTGATGGAAAACCTGCATCATAAGATTCGACACCGAACAATGACTTGTATCACCACCGACGACAGAGGCAGCCTCTATGTGACGGATATAATGCCAAGACTACACGGCCACACTGTGGTATAAGGCGGATGCAAGGCTACGAGCTACAAGGCTGGAGACGGGTAACCTATGCTGCGCCTTGAAAAATAGTAAGGGTCCTGGAATGAGGCCGCCCTAAAACTGGCGAGAAACAAGGTCGCCTCACATTCGTTTTAAGGCGAACAGACACCAAACTTTAGGTCCCGCTGCCAGTACACGTTCCACATTGCCGGTGCTCCTTGCAAAATTATTACCAATACAACAATATTTATTATTATTACGTACATTATTGTATATAAGATCATCGAATCAAACAGACATGAAGCATACAAACTAGCTAAATTATGGGTCAAGACTGATCAGGATGTAAATCATGATGGAGATCTGTCAAGCATAAGGCAAAGTCAACACCAGTTAGGAGCCTGTTGAGAGGATGCTAGCTTACCTGTAGTTGAGAGATACATTGGTACCCATGGGAGAGGGACACTCAATGACTTTGGGAGCCAAAAAATTATAATCAGAGTTTTACCTATCTCCAAATTGGCGACAACGGGGTTAATGGTGAGGCAATGTCTGAGAAGAGGTAAATGGGGTAAACTCACCATTTCGAGCTGCCACACGACGCCGGGATGAAGAGGAGGGGGGAGTGGGAGAGAAGGGGATGGTTGAAGTTGAAGTTAAATTTTTTGAACGACGGTGGTGAGCCACTCAACCAAACAGTTTGTTAGCTGTGGCGGCCCTTCGGGGTGCGTTGGCGGGCTGTGGGAATGCTATGGATGAGGCGGACGCGGTCGCGCTCCATGTCCGCCTTAAAAAAAACCCTGACTTTAAGGCGGCCTCAAAAAATGTTGGCCTTCACTTTCCGCAAAAGTCGCTTTAAGGCGGCCCTATACGAGGATTTGGCCGTGTATGCAAAGAACGAACCACAGTTAATCAGGTCGAGCTTTTGAGTCTCGTTTTGCAATCGCAGGGCGCGTCGGCGTTGCTTGTCGAGTTTATCTTGGCTTCGCCCACCCTGTCGGATGATGCGCTGTAGTACCATGGGCGATAAAGCCTCACGCTTGGCTCTAATCGTCGCTCTTGAGTCCAGATCCTCGAGCAGTGGGTGCAATCGGACCATCCACACCCTTACGACACAGGCGGCGGCATCCATCTATTGGCTGTATCTCCAAAGACTATTTGCCGGTCAAATTCTGCGATCTTGACAGTAACTCGCGCCAGAGAGTACAGACATAAGCTGCAGCAGGGCTTAGACCAACTGCAGGCTTCTCTATCGCTGTTGGACTCCAGTCTCTTGTTTTCTCCTTTCGAGATGATGCGGTTCTCACTGAGATTGGTTTAGAGTGTGGAGGGTCAAGGGTTCATAGGGATGGAGGGTGCGAGTGATACACTTGGGTCCACTTCCGCGTCCTCGCGTTGTTCAATATTTAGGTTTGCTGGGGCTATCCCATGGCTGACGGTCTATGAAGCGGTACGTAAAGTTGATATTATACTGATAGGCATTATGATAGGTTCTATTTCTTACAAGAAAGTGACTTATAAAAACTTATACACTTACTGGTTTCCCAGAAACCACTCCTAGTTCATTCAAGTTTTGTTCTAGGTCAGATGGTTGGTTGCCCGACGGGCTCCTATTGCCCTCGTCGTCAGCTTCGATCCAGCGCTTGAACAATCTCACCGACAACTGAGCCAATAAGACCTGAGTTGTCTGATACAGCGCGATCGGCGTCGACATAATGGCCTGTGTCTCTAGGCTATAGCCACCGTACAGGATCGACACGAGCGGGGCGCCGAGAACCAAACCTAGGGCAGCGAAAGTTCACCCATCACGATGTTTCAACTTATTGCGACTAACTTGTAGCATACCTTTGGCGGCGGCACAGAAACACACAGCAGCGCTTTCTCTTTTCCCGAATCGTTGCTTCCGGAGAATCGCTTTCCACTGCGGGCCTTTATCCCCATCTTGCCCTGCGAACGGCACCCTTGTAATGAGGAGACATAACCCAGTGAAAAACGTATAGAGAGCAACTCCGAGGAAGCATATTAGGATAACACTTTGGTGCGTAATAGCTTTGAATGCTCCCGAGGCAAACTGGGAATGGATAGACACAAGTTACTCCCTTGGACCATACCTCAAGGGACAATACAGCTGGAACGACTCACCTTGTTGCAAAATGTACTCCTATTTAAGTGCACCAGAGTTCAGCTCGACGACGCAGAAACGCTGAGATCATTTGACTTTGTTGGCACGTACCAAATGACGATCAGCAGTAGGACCTGTCCGACAATGTTCAAGTGCAAACGCTCTCTCCAGTACTTGGTCCGAGCCATGTAAAAATTCTGTACGAACTGGCCTACGATGAGTGGCGCAAACAGCGCCGCACTGAGCTGTTCTGCCATGTGCTTGTAGATTGCTGTGAGACCATTTCCCCCCTCGGCTTTGGGTAATATAAAGCCCCAACCGTCTCTCTTCTGCAAATACATAGACAGAAGCAGTGGGGTGATGAATGTACCTTGTGACATTCACCGCGTGTCAGCTTACGATCCACATGGGGTGATGATTACGGTGGCTAGGAAAGCTCACCGATGGTATTGCCAATGCAGACTTCGATTGTGGCAGCCTCCACGTTCCCTCCAGCGTTCTGCGTCATAGCAATGTTGCTCGCGCTACCGACAGTGTTACACAAGAGATTTAAAGGGTTGATTCTAGTCCGGACGCGGCCAACTCACACAGTAGTTGGTAAAATGGACATGAGAATCAACCCGGCCAACACGGTCGAGTCGATCTTGTGTGTTCCTGATGCTCGAATGATCGCCACAATGGCATACACGACGGCGGAAAAGACCAAGAAAGACACAATCTGTGTGACAAGATGGAGTCGATAGTTTTTGGCTTGCTTGACCAAGGCCTAGGTGAACAACCATGTAATGACATAAGCAAGTTTCCTATTCGATGGGTACATTGGGAATACTCGCGGACCTCGGTGCCTGAAGAGGGGTATGTTAATTTTCTGGGGCAAGGCGACCATTACAATGCCACTCACTTATAGATAGGCCAGTAATCAGGAAGATGAGACCAATGCCTCCCCACTCGATTGTATATTGAGCCTCGAGAGGCCCGTCCTTCATGCCAACATGAGGGAAAGCCGCTGCTAGACCAACAGCCAACCCGAGGCCCAAGATAAACCATTGAGAGAGGACATAATCGGATAGATTACCAGGTCGAGTAGCAATGGAAGGACGTTCCAGACCGTGACCCATTAGTAGAGAGAAGCAAGAGGAAGAAGTGGGAACGAACAGGTTCCCCTCAGAAGAGAATGAGCTCGATATTTTAAATTTCGATCTATGGCGCCATGGGCGTTATTCCGTGTCCGTGTGGGGTTCCGGCCCGCCGTTATCCCTTAAGCCACTAAGTGTCGGCCGATCGGTGTCCTTCGTTCATTGGCAAAGAATCACCACTAGAAAAGCAGGTGGAGCAGGTCAGCATCTGAGAGAGCGTGTGCTCTAACCTTGAGGCTTGCGCTTCTCATCTTTCCGGTCAGTCTTCAGGCCGGCGCTGGTCAGTGAAGGTCCCACTCGCATGCAGTAACCTAGGTAGAGTTAGTGATGACTACTGGTATCGACAAAGAGAGGAGTCGTATGAGCGGCCGAGTGCGTGTCCTTGTAAGTGTAAGAGCATGGAGCAAAGCCATAGTAGGGTGGGAAACCTGCATTGTCCATATTTAGCGAGACTCACCATCGCTGATGACCGAGGCGGTCTCTGAGTGGCGGATGTAATGCCGAGGCTATGGCAAGTACGAACTGTTCACAGGATTGCATAACATATATATGGATTGATGGAAAGAAGGTCGACGAGATCACAAAATAATAATAAATCCGTTATGAGCTTTCGATAGGACGAGGAGTGTCAGCCTCAGAGAAAGATGGATTGTCTGAGTTGGGCAGGTCTGTTGGAATAGGATCATCCTCGGGTTGGGTGGCTTCCGCTTCCGCTTCCGATTCTTCTTGGCTCGTAACAACTGTCGGTGGAGGGGGCACGAGAGCATGGATCTTCTGCTGTACCTCACGCGTTAACTGACGTTGTTTAGAAATTTCAGTCAGTAAAATGGCGGTTGAAGGGTACCCTAACAAAGGTGCCAATACGGACCTTCTCGATCGCCTCGAAGGGATCTGATAGTTTGTCGACTTCCGCTTGGAAGTTTTTGGTCTCAGTGAGGATAGAGTCTCGTTCCTCAGCCAGTGACCGGCGCTTTGCTTCTAACCTGTATGGTTGCGATTCCATGTCATTTTATCGAGGCGGTGCAAACGGGAAGATGTCCATTTACCTTTCCCTCTCGGAAAGCTCGAATGCCAGGCGGTTGAGCATGAGCTGATGCTCGTCGTCGGCAGCATCAGGTCCCCGGAGAGATCCAGGAGCCAGGGCATTGAACTCCTCTAATGAATGTAGAGGAACATCCTGGTAAATAAAGCTGATGCATTCCAAAAGTCAAGATGAGCAAATATTGATCCAGAGACTTGACTTTCTAGCGGCTCACGCAAAACTCCGGCATTTCTCGATCTCCTTCTCCAGATATCGCCTTTCGTACATTAGATTTTGAAGACCCAAGTTGGTCTCGTTGATCTTGGTCCTCGCTTCTGCGGTTATCTCTCTTCGAGACGCGGTGGCCGCATTGGAAGATCTGTTCACCGCTTTCAACCGAGCGAACAAGGGCGCAGAGGGAGCATTTCCCGCAGAGGAAGAAGGGCCTGAAGCAATTGAGAGGTCACGGAGGGTATCTAAGATGGGTTCCACGGATTCCAAAGAGGGGTAGGACATGACTGGTGAGGGCAATGGTGATCGTGTCGCGGTGGCAGCTAGCGGTGTTCAACTAATCAGGCACATTCTACTATTTTCGAGATGCCATGTCCGTGCCGACCCCCGCTCCTACAAACGATGACCACCTCCTTGATACCCCAGAAATCAATAATTACAACCATCTTCTTATAATACCAGTATGCTCTGCTACTGCCGGCATGACCATCGGCTTCATTCGTAGTTCTCGGATGGCATCCCTTCGATTTCTGGCCGAAAACGCCCATCGGCCACCAACGACGCTGCAAGGATGGTACTTTTACAATAAAACGAAAAACTATCGGGTATTATTAGCCGGATTCAAAGGGGCAGGTCGGGAAGCACTTCGCCTCAGTGCGATGGGTTGTAGTTGGGTCGCATTGGAGGAGGGTTGTCAGTCGCTCGGATCCACCATACACGCGTCTTGGCTTGCAAGCGGCAAAGAAATCATCGCCGGCACTGGTACCGCAGCAATAGTGGCAGCCATATGTAAGTCGTCTTGATCGAGTAAATGCTCAAAGCTTCTCGAACTGAGGCAATATGCTGATCAATGATTTTACCTTTTACTGCGCTTCTTTCGGGAATCAAAAACCATTCAGACCGATTACCTCGGCGGACAGTGTTTCGGACAGTTGGGTTGGGATTCTGTATGGGCGCGACAGTCTCGGCGCTGCGTCTGGTACAAAGTCGGTTGGGGAAGGATCAAGAGGAAAAGCCCGCAGTGGCCGGATGAAATAGATCGATGGCGCTTCCTAATCATGGGTTCCTAATGCGGCGATGTCGCTCCACGCTTAATACGCTCGGACCCAAATGGAAATTTGTGTCTTTGGGGTGGTTTGTGATTTGGCGTTGGACGGAGCTTGTGACGCCATCGTGCGTGTCTGGTATATAGGTAATTGAGTGTTGGACTGGCGTTAATTAGCCTCCCTCCCTCCAATATCTCAGCCACTTTGACGGCGGACATATCCGTAGCCGTACCAGTACCTCGTTCTCCTATTATTCGATCTCGGACTAGCGGTCGCAGATAATGCTGAAATTGTGGGCGCACCCTGCTGACCAGACAACTCCCAAAGCGGAACCTAGGTCCAATCCGTTCGATGCATTACCTCCTCGTGCCAATAGCACGCACTCTAAGCATTCCTCTTCCACCAACGTCCCGCCTACCAGCGGTTTAGCCAGATCGCACGTTCCCGAACCCCTCCACACTTCTGCTGCACCTCAGGAAGCTCCCCCAGGCTCCGGCGTGCGCACCCCCACTACTCCCGGCCTAGGGAATCATCACCACCATCATCTTCTCAATCTCTCCCATCAAGATCCCTCGAGAGCTTCCTCATTAACGATCAGCTCTACAGCAGCAGCTACAGCACTCCCAACTACTCAGATCTCCCTTAATCCTCCCGAATTTACCATGAAACCCCCGCCAATGTCACGCAACGCGACAGCCAAGGCCTTACCAACACAGGCTACGCTTGCAGTAAACGCTGCGCCAGATCCGAACGTCGAGGAACCCGTAGATGAGGTGCAAGACACCCAGAACCGGGCAGGCCAATCTCGAGGACAGATACACATCAAAGTCATCCAAGCTCGGGGGCTCCGAGTCGCTTCAACCTCCTCGAAACCTTACGTTGTCGTCCAGTTCGAGAATAACGAGTTCATCAGCCGGGATCCGATATCCGATAAGGAGAAGGAGGTCCGAGGCGTCCCCCAACCGTTATCTAGGAACAATTCCTCCAACGCTCTATCATCATTAGGCATACTCAAAGCATCCGATGCGGCCGCACGAGGAAGGGCGGGGACCGGTCCGCATCTCGGTGTCGGTGGCGGTTTCTTACCGGGCCATCTGCCATTCGGAGCGGTCATACAACCCAATAACCCGACATGGAAGCACGAGGTCACATTGTGAGTTGTTTTTGACTTTATTGAGTCGTCGCATGAGTCGCCCTGATTGTCTTTTTTGACCCTAGTGATGTGATATCGAACCAATCTCAGTTGATGTTCGAGGTGTACGATCGTAACGTAGCGGAGGGTGGGTTCCTTGGTTTCATTGAAATGAAGCCCGTGCTAGTCCACGAACATACTGTCGATCAGTGGCTCAAGTGAGTTCTCTCATTTGCATTCGTGGGCGAGGCCCCTGCGCCTAGATCGTGGCCGTTAAACCTTGTTTCTTAGACTTCGGCCACGTGAAACCGGACAACACGTTGGTGGTGAGATCAGAATACAAGTTACTTATGAGCAGTTCAAGGTAGAGTCCATTCCATCTCTCATCCCACCCACCACGGAACTCAATGGGCCAATCCAAATTCTTCTACACCTCTGAACCTCAGACCGCACGGAAGCTTGGGCCAAGGGACTTCGAGTTCCTCAAGCTTATCGGCCGTGGGACCTTCGGGCGTGTCTTCCAAGTACGCAAGAAGGACACACGCCGAATCTACGCCATGAAGATACTATCCAAGAAGGAGATCATCGCCAAGAAGGAAGTCGCACATACGATCGGCGAGAGGAAGATCCTCCAGACATCGCTTGAGAGTCCGTTCCTCGTCGGCTTGAAGTTCTCCTTCCAGACCGCATCAGAGTTGTTCTTGGTCACAGACTTCAAGAGTGGCGGCGAGCTATTCTGGCATCTACAGAAGGAGACGCGGTTCACGGAGGAACGGGCACGGTTCTATATCGCCGAGTTGGTTTTGGCGTTAGAGCATCTACACAAGTATAATATCGTATACCGGTACGTCTGAACATCAACATACTCTACCGGTCATTGCATGGATCCTGTGACTCACTCACTTCTTGAACGTTCAGTGATCTTAAGCCCGAGAACATCCTTCTCGATGCGACAGGACACGTCGCACTTTGCGACTTCGGCCTCTCGAAACCTGACCTTAAGGCTAATGAGCTCACAAACACCTTCTGCGGGACAACAGAGTACCTCGCCCCTGAGGTTCTCCTCGACGACTCGGGATATTCCAAGCTCGTAGACTTCTGGAGCTTGGGCGTCCTGCTATTCGAGATGTGCTGTGGATGGAGTCCGTTCTACGCCGAGGACACCCAAACGATGTACAGGAACATCTGCTTTGGCAAGATTAGGTTCCCTAAAGGGGTCATCGGCGAGGATGGGAAGCAGTTCGTGAAAGGGGTGCGACTTCTTCGTTGTTTCAGATGCACAAATAACATGTCTTGACGTTGCCTCTCCGCAGTTGCTCAATAGGAACGCTCAGCACCGACTCGGAGCACTCCGTGATGCTGAAGAGCTCAAGGAGCATTCTTTCTTCGCCACAATCGACTGGAAGGCGCTGGCCCTGAAGCAAGTCACACCCCCGTTCAAGCCCTCAGTTGATTCCGACGAATCGACGGCTAACTTCGACCCCGAGTTTACGGAGGCGGACCTGAAAGAGCAAGGTATCGACTTTGACGACAACGACGACGAAGAAGTCAACGATGCATTCAGCCAGTTGACGATGGGCAACACCGCAACGAACGGCAACGATTCATCGGCGAAGACATCTCCGACATCTGGACATAGTGAGAAGCCTGCCGTTAAGGGCAAGGAGATCAACGCCAAGGGCGGTGACAAGACCGGCGCGAACTCGTCTCCCATCACGTCAAGCGTGCAAGAGAAATTCCTTGGATTTACGTACACAGGCGAATCTGTGATGGGCCAACTTGGGAAAGAGGATCCCTGGAATGAGGGTGATGAGGAACCTGATCTGGACGGATTCCACCATGCACCTGCGGAGGATGACGACGATTGGGAGGATGCAGACGATGCCCCGCAGCACATGAAGAGCAAACACAAGGCCGCGGACGTCTCCGGGGTGTTGATTGACTGAGACGAAACGATAAATCGAATTCCGACGATAGGACCTTCGGGCTGCCCCTCTGTCGTCATTCATGCATTTTCTTTTGCACATATATGATCATCATTAATCCCAAGTCAAACTTTCTTTCTCTGTTGTCGATATTCTTAGACGGCATCTACTACTTTCTTTTTTCATATTCGCTAATCGTCTTGTGCTTTGTATCTGGATTTAACGATCGGAAAATGAAATGTAAAATACTGTTTGAACCTGTAACTATGAGCTGGGGCATTGATATCGAAAACCATGCGCTCAGGCGAGGAAAGGTCAATGCGCTTAATTGAAGTAAACAATGATACAGCAGGATCGTATGGGGAAGCTGGTTGATACAGTATTTGATTGGTACTGGGCGATGGCAGTAATGGCAATCCAGTGCCAGATACGAAATGTACACGATAGGGGTTAAATATCTGTTACCGGCACGGTCGTCAGAGAACACATTCGCCAGGTCAAACGAACGAGATGCTCACCTATGGCATCCCCTTGCTTTGCAGCAAAGATAGTGATGCCGAGCCCCGCCGCATTCGTCAAACATCGAATCTCATCGCAAATAACATCGGCGATGGTTGCGCCATCTGGAAAGATTTCTGGCGTTGATTTACAATGAGTGACAACAAGTCGTATGTCCTTCAACGAACCCAACAGCTGGGAATCAGGGAGCGGTGGAGGCGGTGGCGGCGCTTTTGGACCAAATCCAAGGGCTGCCAGGATGCTCACGAAGAGAGAAGGGGGAGGCTGGATGGCAGGTTCGGATTTCCCATCGTAGGTCCGGATCTCTGTAGCGAGATTCCTCAGCTCCTCAAGCACATGTGGTGGGGACAGGTGCCCGAACAACATGGCGTTCGGCCTGTCCGATCTCCACGAGCACTCCAGAAAGATGGTGTGCAGCTTCCCGCTCTTGATCTTTGGTGCTGCCGCCCTCCAGACCTGCCGTGTTCGAGGGTTGTTAGAGATGCTGTCAGGCTCGACATCCCCAAAGTAGAGGAACTCCGAGCCCGTCTTGTCATTCCGAATGAACCAGGCAGATGATTCGTATGCTCTATCGACGCTGTGTGAACAGATGCCATGTGTAACTGGCATGACACGGGCTGAAATGCCAGGTGATACTTGAGTGTAACCGTCCTGGGGAGACATTCTAGGACGCTAACAGTCAATCAACTGAACGCAATATATAAATGTGCTGAAACTTACGGTTCGTAAAGATAAAATGACTTCGGTACAGTCCCTCTTTCGTGCATTGCAAGCTTCGGCCATATCAAACCATTGAAGACGGTCTCCAGGACACGAATGGTGGTCGGAAGCGCGTATATGCGTTTAGATGGGCCGCTCTGCGAGCCAGCAGCCAGAACCAACGATGTAACATGATCCAGATGACCGTGGCTTATTATGAATGCACTGGGAGACAAGATCAGCTAATGGAACTGAGCTTTATCGGCAATGATGTCGTCCTTACTCACCTTATGGAGTAGTACACGTCGACCGCAGCTTGCTGAGGGCTTTCGGGTACATCAGTTTTATGGCCATGATCACTACCGAAAAGTCGAGGATGTTGAGTTAGGATCCCCGCGAGTGCGCCCAAGCCGGAACCTGGAGCCGACCCAATGTCAGCGGCAAGAACGCCAACGCATTCAGCACGAAAGCTCACCAGCATCCAAGCACAGACTTCCGTCCTCCCATCTAGCGCTTGAAGTTTTCACAATGTACCTATGCCAGAGAGTCAGCAAAAATAACGAAATAATTTAGTTCACGACTGACGAAGACAAGTCATTTTCGTTTGGACCGCCACCAGCCCCAATGACGACCATATTGAAGTCAGGCATAGTAGGTCCAGATACACCTAGTGGCTCCTTGAGTTGTTGACCCCGATGATAGAAGATACGAACAGGGGCGACTGAACTATATCGGACAAATCAAATGGGTAGAGAGCAACGGGCAGAAGGAACCCGTGTGGACCACGGGTCTTGTCAAGTAATGAGAATGGTATTTAAAGCAGCGGCTAGTCGGTTTACGCAACGGCAGCAGAAGTACCGGGCTTGACAGTTGGTACAGATCGAGGCGCAGGGTGTTCGCGCCGCGCCGTGCAGCACGCGTTCACCAGCAGCGCTTGCAGGCACCAGATACAACAATCGCAGGGAGGCATGACTTGGAAGGAGTGGTATTGACTGTGAATATTTGGGGAGCGGTGAGATAACTAAGGTACTCCACGTGGTAGGTAAAGCGAAGCGACAACAACGAACGGATATGACTCCAGAAAGAAAGGGAGGTCGGGAAAGATTCATAGTGTAACCTATATACACGAGTCACCTCAGGGATGCGCTTGAAGGATGAGAATGTGCGTTAGTGTGATTGAAAGAGAAAGAAAGAAGGATTTACGCTAAGCCTAGACAGTACCTAGCTTACCCTCAGAAATAAAAGAGAGGTTTATGCATGACCCTCACTATTGTTAAACCAAAGCCTCGCCTCTCCATCAAGCGGAGCCAGCCGTTCAGTAGTTTGATAGTGAGTCGGGGCGAAGGCGTGTGACACCAGGTAACACCCGGGGGCGGAGGCCCAACAAAGAGGCAACTTAACTAGCAAGCTAGCAGCAGCAATATTTAGGAGGGATCGCGTTGTTGGTCTACAAAACAGTAGCGCTTGCGGGCATCAGGCAGAACAATAGAACAACAATGAATATTTGGGGAGCAGTGAGATAAGCTTTAGTACTCCATGGGGCACAGAAAGCGAAAGCGACGACAATGAACGGGGTGTGACTCCAGAAAGAAAGGAAGGCTAGGAAGATCCATAGCAAAAAGGATATACACGAGTCACCTCAGGGGAGGAGCCCGAAGGGCGAAAATGAGCGTTAGGGATGATTGAAGGATTCGCGAGATAGAAAAATGAATTCATGAGAAAGAAAGAATTAGGATTGAGCGCCTCCTTCGCCAAGGAGATCAGCCAGTGCCAGGCGTAGATCGTACCCGTGCTTCTCCAAAGCTACGACCGCTTGGTCCCTTGTGAAGCCCATCTCCATGATTCGCTTAACCCCTTCAACATCCCCGCCAGCGTCTGTTACGCTCGTCGGATCGAGGATAGACGGACTACGACTGGACGTGGACGTCTGTCTATCACCAGGCATCGGTGCATACGCAGCCGCGGGAGTACTCTTTTGCCTCTTCTGAGTCTTCGAACGACCAAAGCCGGGGAAATGGAACTTGGAGGACTTGGCTGGCGCTGGCTGCTCAGCTGCAGGTGGAGGCTGGAACTTAATTCCGTTGTCCCTATCTCGCCCGGAAGACCGCATAGAACCATTTCCGCTAGGCCGTTGCGGGCTGGATCGCCCATTAGTCGGAGAGGTTGGAATGGCGGGTACTGGACGAGATGCTGGGGTTGAGGTGACGGAGGTAGCCATGGACGCCGTAGGTGAAACTGGCCTTTGGGAGCCACCAGTGGAAATGGTGGAGGCTTCACGACTTACTGTTGGCGAGCTGAGTTCGAATGGTTGGGTTGCACTAGGCTGCGGCTGTTGCCCGGATGGGATGCCAAAAGCATCGTCAAAAGAGACCGTTACGGGAGCGGCTGATGGTGGGGCAGTGGTGTTGCTGTTAAGGGGCTTGGCTGTGGTGCCGTTAACATGTGGTATCGGGAAGAGGTCTGCACTGTCTGCTGACAAGTTGGCAGGTTGGAATACCGCAACATTTGATGTCGTCGCTGGGGTCGTTAGGTCCATCGACGGAGTGGAACCGAAGTCGAAGGTGTCCCCAAAAGCGTCGTCGAACTTGAATGCCACCTGTTCGCTTGCAGCCCCATTGGGCTTACTACTACCCATTTGCCCGAAGGCCTCATCGAAATCGGAAACAGTGGTTGACTTAGGCTCCAGTGTCGTGTTTGCGGCGGGCGTGAACAAGGATTGGCTCTGCGAGGTTGGCTCGAATGGCGCGGAAGGCTTCTCTGTTGGTTGTGTTTGGGTAGGGGTGACCGCCGGTGCTGGCGAAGCAGCTCCCAGGTGTTGCGAAGAAACTGCTGGGTATGACTCTGGCGATTGCGAACGATGAGGTGTTGGCGTTTCATTGATAGAGTCTTCCGGAGCGGTGTCAAACGTAGAGTCGTGAGATGGAGAGGTGAGATCAGACGTTGGCCGGGCCTGAAGATGTATCTCTTTAGCTTCCCTTGCCTTCACAGCAGCCGAGCTGGCGAGCGGTAGATCGTCGCTATCTGTGTCAGAGTCGGAATCAGAGTCGTGCTCCAACTCCTTCAGTGGGGGAAGATCTGTGCTCGTCGGTCCGCTTGTACCGCTGATTGCTTCCAAGGCGGGGAAGCGAGAGGTATCTTCAAAGGCAGTAGCCTGTCGATCTGGGCTAGCGGCTCTTGCGGGCTGCACTTCTAAAAGAGTCATCGACTCAGGAGACTTGGGGCGTATGGGCGCTGGACTCGCTACTGTCAACTCGGGGGACTTGGGACGCAGGATGGCTGGGCTGGCAATCCGTGGCGGCGGTGATTCTGCAGACGGTGACACGATCCTGGACGCTACGGGAGGAGGAGTAGCGACTGGTGCGGCGGCGAAAGCGGTCGCGAAGCCGAAAGGATCGTCGTCCTGCGCAGTCGGCTCGGGTTGCGCAAACGGAAGGTACGTGCTGGCAGACCTCGGCGTTGATGCGCCTGATCCCATTAGCTTATCGAATGGATTTTTGCTTCCAGTGGATCTAGTCACCGAGGCCGCCGGAGAGATGGGGACAGCCTGGTTCTCGCTAAGCATTGGTGGGAAACCGTGGCTCTCCTCCGGAGCAGGGGAGACAGTAGTACTCCTGCTAGCGAATCTAGCCTTGGTCTCTTCCTCAGCCGCCTGGGCATCCTCCACCTCCTTCGTCGCGAGCTCCAACTCTTTTCTAGTGAGTTCCAATTCTTTTTCCTGCTTCTCTCTTTCGCCTTCGGCTGTCGCTACCTGCTTCTTGTTGATCGCCAGTAGTCCCTTTTGGTGACGTGCGTCTTTCTTGACACGATCGATCTCCTTCTTGATGACCTCTGTCTCGTCGCCGACCTGCTTCATTTTCCTCTGCAGCTCCCGCACCTCTTCCTTGTCTCTCAGCACTCCGCCCTCGATCTCAGCCTTCTCTTGACGAAGTGCGCTTAAATCACTCTCTGCTGTAATCAACTCTTCCCGCGTCTTGTTAATGCCCGCCGTCTGAGTGGCGTATCTCGTCCGCAGGTCGGATACGAGCCGTATCTCTGTTTCATAGGCTGCTTTGGCGGCTGCAAGTTGCGTCTCCAGTTGAGACAGGGTTGCCGCAGAGCTCGTCACGGAGCTTTCAAGAGAGGCCCTGTCCGTCTTGGCCCCATTCAACGACCGATTGGTGCTATCCAGTTGATTCTGGACATTCCCGATTTTAACGCTGTGGTCTGGGACGGACTGCTCTGGGGATGCATCGTTAGTGTCGTCGCTCATAAAGTCCCGGTTGGGACCAGTAACCGAGACTAATGCAACTCAGTTAGTATGGCTCTATAAAATAGAATGTCCTAAATCAAAGACGTACCGCGGGGCCTATGCTGGGGTGCCGGTGGTTGTGACCTTGTAGCCGTCGCTTGTTGCTGTGCGAAGGGAGATTCTGTGTTGTTAGCTGAAGCGGGAGGTGTATCGCCCAAAAGCCATAAATCCTGCTGAATCTCGCCTAGGGAGGGAGCGAATCAGCCAATGCAAATGTTCATGTAAATACAAGGACGTACTGAGTTGATTGACGGGTTTGCGCAATGCTGGAGGGACCAGGCTCTCGGGGAGTGTCTCCGGTACATCCTTTCCTGCTAGTTTCCCATTGATAAGATGTAAAGCAATTGCGAAGCCGTCCTGCGTGAGTTGCCCATCCTTGTGAAGGTCAGAAAGATCCCTGCATTCTTAATATCAGCTCTTGTTATTCGCAAGGCAGCATAAGCCGTACCAGATCTGAGCCAAAACGGATTCAGGCAAGGCAGACTTCAGGAAGAAGGGGACAGCCGTGTCTCCTTCAATGAAACCTCTCTTCTGGGTATCTAAAGTTGCGAAGAAATTGTCCGCCGTACTTTTTTCTCGCGGTGAAATATCCCAAAATTCTCCCGAGGCGGACTGTTGAGACGATGACAATGCGTTCGGTGCAAATGAGACTCTGGACCCAGCGGTGCCAGTATGCTGGGGCGAGCTTAGTTGGCCCGTGTGCTGTGGTAGTACCGCTCCACCGGTAGCTTGAGACCGCAATGCTTGACCTGTGTACTGGGGCTTTAGAGGGCTGGAAACTCCAACCGGAGCGTTTTGGCTCCGATAACCAGAGCTACCCCCAGTATTGTGGGATTGGATTTGCGTCATAGGGCGCCCCCCACTGGCCTGATCGTAGAGTCCTGGAGGCAGGCTTGCTGGAATGACGAATTTGGGCTGGGACATCGCGAGTTGGATGAAAAACATGCCGATGATGAAGTCGGTCTGATCAAGGGCACCTCTAGATTGGGTATCGGAGAGGTTCCTGGGATGAAAACTCAGACCCGGGACAAATCTCTCTAAACTGCCAAGCGTGCTCACCAAATTTGACCTAATTTCTCCACTGGGAGATTGGATTTCACGAAGACATCTCTGGCCTTTTCGCCTATAACAAGCCGCAGAATGAACAGTGCGCATATATGTATAGATGGCATTACACACCAGTAAGAAGTCCGCCTGAAGGCCCGCAGCCAACGAAAAGGCGGATGAACTTGGCCCGATCAGCTGCGGAGATGCTCGGTATGGAGCTTGCCATTGACGGGCTTGAAGGTGTCGGGGAAGACGAGGGCAATTTGGGTAGTGAGATACCATCAATCTGGGCCAGGGGTCCAACTAACAGATACCAATATGAGGCCACCGTACCCCGTCCTCGAGCCATAGCCAAGGCGTACCTTTATCCAGGAGGTCCTCTGAGACTGACTCTCCCTTCTGCGCCCAGCCAATGAGCCTCACTGCGACTGCTACACCCTTGCGCGTCAGAAAACCATTGTTGTCGCTATCTGCGATAGCCCATATTTCTCCCAGGAGCGTCGGGGGTAATTTGGCACCCGTCAGAATCTTGACTGCATTTTCGCCATTGATGATTCCAAGCTTGTCTGGGTCACCCTTATTGAAGATAGCTGTAACAACATTCTGCTCTGGTACTGTAGGAGCGAAAGTCATGGATGAATGTGATGAAGAGCCGCCAGTGTATCGGGGAGAGATTGAGCGTCCGCGGGGTTGTTGTCGAATGAATGACGCCTCTGGGAACTCGGTTCTAACGGTGTTAGACAGCCTTCTGATCTAAGCTCCTCTCCGCCACAACCTTCAATCATGCCCGACGAAGTCAAGCTCAATGCCAACCAATTCTTCTCTCGCGTCCAGACCGTGATAAGTGCTTGGAATGTGCGCAATATCCCTCAGGTCATGGAGAGCCAGAGCTGACCTCGCCGTGTTAGAATGCTGGAAAGGTTCCAGAGTACGAGTCTTTAGTGGGAGTGGACGCGCTTCTTGTCCTTATTGGTGACCCAGCAGCTGAGGATGAACCAGATAGGAAGAGCACGGCATTCCAGGTGAGTCTTCAGCGCGTCCGCCACCTCATTCTAGCAGCTGCTCACCCATTTCAATCGCAACCGCGCCGATAGATTTGGCTGCTAGGATATGAGTTCCCCTCGACACTCCTTCTGATACAGAAGGATAAGATATCATTTCTGTGTTCTGCCGGGAAAGGTATGCCCTCAAGGTGGCATTCTAACGTAAAACTAACGCGTTCCATGGCTTGCAGCAAAATTTCTGAACCAGCTCGACACTCCCAACTCACCTCTACCCATAGAGATCCTACTGCAAGCGAAGCCCAAGGATCCTCCAACAGACTCGATAGCCAAGCTTGTGACGCGTCTCTTGTCGGGCGTAAGTTCATTACACCATATAAGACCAATGTCTAGGCCCTAACACCACGGGGCTTAGAAACGGATCGGGACTCTTACCAAGGAGCAGCATACCGGGCGCCTGGTCGACGAGTGGAAGACTGCGATAGAAGCGTCTGAACATAAGTTTGACAATGTCGATATTTCCGCCTCACTGTCCGCTTGCATGGCCGTGAAAGATGCAGAAGAGCTGGTACGTCGAGTGGTTGATGCTATATCACCAACTCCTCTGATCGGATCTATCATTCGATAGAAACTTATCCGAACAAGCGCCAACCTCGCCAGCGTCCTCCTGAGTTCCCACTTCGTACCCAAACTCGAGCTCATCCTGGATCGCGGCTCCAAAACTACCCATCAGGCGCTAGCGGACAGTATCGAGGCAAGGATAGGCGACGGCTCCAAACCTGATATGAAGGTGTTCAGCAAGGCCAAGAGCCCCACCGAGATCGACTTCACTTCTGTGGAGTTCGTCTATCCACCGATCGTCCAGAGCAACTCGACATCTGGTGGATATGACGTGAAGTTCAGTGCCATGTCGACAGATGATCCGATGAGCCACGAAGGGATCCTGCTAGTGGCAATCGGTCTCAAATACAAAGGCTATAGTGCCAATATGGCTAGGACATTCTTGGTGGATGCGAAGAAGGTAAGTGGTGTGGTGCATCAAGCGGGAAGACGCGCTAATGATAATCATCCACAATAGACCGAGGAGCAAAATTACGGACTCCTACTAACCCTACAAAGCGAAGCACTTTCGAAGCTGAAAGAGGGCATTTTGGCTCGGGAGGTGTACCAGCACATCGTCAACACGGTGAAAGCAAAGTCCCCAGAGCTTGAAAAGTACCTGCCGAAGAACATTGGATGGGGGGTAAGTATCACATGTTATTCTGCTTGAATTCTGACTAACTCTCAACACAATGTTCGCAGATGGGACTGGAATTTAGGGACAGCTCTTATGTGCTCAGCGGAAAAAACTCCCGCGCTCTCAAAGCTGGCATGGTCTTCAACTTGGTCTTGAGTCTGACGGATGTCCCTAGCGACAATGGCAAGCTGTGAGCTGAATATTTCTCGACGACAACCAACGGCTTCTCACACAACCATTACAGCTACTCTCTTCTTCTCACAGACACTGTCAAGGTTGGAGAGGAGAAGGGTGTTTGCTTGACTGAGGGTATGAAGACTTTCAAAGATGTGTTGTTCTCCTTCAACGTATGTTGACCTTGTTCTCCTGACATTATACGGCACTAATGGCGAGACGTACAGGACGAAGAGACGGACACGAAAGCTAAAGCCAAATCTAGTGGTGCGCATGACGACGTGAAGCCCTCAAAGAACAAGTCCGGCGCTGCTCCAGAACTTAAGGGCGTAAAAGCTGGGTCAAAAGTCCTCCGCGCCAAGACCCGTGGGCAGCATGTCGATCCAGAAGCCGTGACCAGCAGTCTCGCTCGGATCGCCGCCCATCAAAAGGAGCTACATACCCAACGACAAGAGGAGGGTATTGCACGCTTCGCTGGGGAAGACAGCAAGGATGGCCGTGAGGATGGCAAGGGGTGGAAGAAGTTCCAAAGTTACAAGGGCGACGCTGCGCTGCCAAAGGAGACGGAAAGCCTAAGAGTTCGTCTCCTGCCGCCACTTTCAGTATTTACCTCAGCTAATCGCTCGACTCTTAGATCTTTGTGGATAGGAAGGCTTCCACTGTCATCCTGCCTGTTCATGGTCATGCAGTGCCGTTCCACATAAATACTTTGAAGAATGCAAGCAAATCCGACGAGGGCGAGTTCACCTACCTACGTATCAACTTTCAAACCCCAGGACAGCTAGCTGGGAAGAAGGAGGACACGCCATTCGAAGATCCAAATGCCACCTTCATCCGCTCCGTCACCTACCGGAGTACAGACGGACACCGCTTCGACACACTCTGTAAGCAAATCCAGGAACTGAAGAAGGAAGTGAACAAACGCGAACAGGAACGGAAGGCGATGGCAGACGTTATCGAACAAGATAGCCTCCTGGAGATCAAAGGGAAGCGGCCACCGCGACTACCCGAAGTCTTTGTCCGGCCGGCTACTGACGGCAAGAGGCTCCCTGGCGATCTGGAAATTCACCAAAATGGCTTGCGATATGTATCTCCCCTAGGGCAAAAGATTGGTATGGATCATGTTTCAATGAAGTTTGCCCATTGAACTAATATGCGCTTCCAACAAGACTTACTCTTCAGTAACATCAAGCATCTCTTCTTCCAGCCATGTGATAACGAGATGCTCGTCATCATACATATGCACCTAAAATCACCCATTATGATCGGCAAGAAGAAGACCAAGGACGTTCAGGTCTACAGGGAAGCATCTGATGTCCAATTTGACGAGACAGGAAACCGGAAGAGGAAGTATCGGTATGGAGATGAGGATGAGATTGAGTTGGAGCAGCAAGAACGGAAGCGCCGACAGGCCTTGAACAAAGAGTTCAAGTACTTCGCAGAGAAAATAGCAGAAGCTGTGAGTCTTGTCCTAGTGCTTGGGACAAGCATCCGACTTTTGTATTGCTGACTGGAATATAGAGCGACGACAGACTGGAGGTCGACATCCCATTCTCTGAACTCGCTTTCGAAGGTGTTCCTTTTAGGACGAACGTCAAACTCCAGCCGACCACCGACTGTCTCATCCACCTATCCGACCCCCCCTTCCTGGTCGTGACGCTAGCCGATATCGAGATCGCTTCACTTGAGCGCGTTCAGTTCGGATTAAAGCAATTCGATCTGGTCTTCATCTTCAAAGATTTTTCTCGGCCACCGCTTCACCTGAATTCCATCCCGTCTAATCAACTCGACAACGTCAAGGAATGGCTGGAGTAAGCCGATCCTAACTTACCTCCCTCCAATCGCTCTAACTGGATTGATCTTGTCCTCTAGCTCTGTTGAGGTGCCATTGGCAGAAGGTCCTGTTAATTTGAACTGGAGCAATATCATGAAAAACGTGAACGAAAGTCCATACGAGTTCTTTAAGGAGGGAGGATGGAGCTTCTTGGGCGGAACAGGAGGTGGGGAGGATGGCAGTGATCGCTCCACGGAGTCAGAGGAGTCAGAATTCGAGGTGGAAGGGGACGATGATCTCTCCAGTTCTTCTTACAGCGAATCATCCGACTCTGGCTCCTTCGCAAGCGATGATAGCGGGTCAGATGCAAGTGGAGGCGGTGGGTCCGACTCTGAATCCGGTGACGATTGGGATGAGTTGGAGAGGAAGGCAGCAAAGTGTAAGTGTCTGCTTATTTCTGCAGTGAAATGTGTGCTGATCCATTTTCTGCATAGCCGACAAGAAAAAGGCAGAAGACGGTAGAGGCCATGCATCGGATGACGACGACTCAGACCGGCCAAAGAAGAAGGCGCCAGCTGGGAAGTCCAAGAAGCGATAGCTATCCCCATATCTTTGTCGTGTTTGTTTTTCTCCTTTATAATATCGTATCTCGCTTTTGGAAGTCGCACCCCGAAGAGAATGAATTGCAGGATTGAGGCAACACTACTATCGTTTAGGCGCGGCAATCGATTTCTGGCCTTGACGTTGCACATCGTCAAACCGCCTGATAATGAGCTCGCATTTTGATGTTTGACAGATCTGCTTGGACGATTTCTTCACGGCGTCTGAAAATAGGGTCAAGCCTGCTGCTCGCTCAACCGCCTCGACTATGGGTTGATCAATGGAGTAAGTCTCTTTGCTCACGCAAGCCATCAAGAAAGGACGTACCTGGCACAGCGAAACTTGTCAAAGGTGTCTCGTCAGCTATAGGGGCATTCGGCAAAACAAAAGCCCCGAGCGAGAGCCTGCGACAATTATTCAGAATTCGCAGCAGGGATATGATAACGTCTGGAAAACTACATACTCTTGAATAGTTGGCGTGTTGGGGGAGGAAGGTCGGGCGCCGAAAACTACTTTGGCGAAGTGGGTTGGGACCGCGATGTTTGGGACGGGCGATCCAATCACTTCGTGGGTCTGGGTATTGTGGTCAGGCGAAAGACGCGAGAGCATAGGAGATCGACTACGCACAACCCGCCATTTCCCATCTGCTTCCTGCTTCGGCAGATATAGAGGTACAGTGAATACGTAGACATCAGCAAATCTGTGACAGCATTGGTTAGCCATTCAGGAACTATGGAGGTGAAGGTGGGCGACGTTTGACACATACGTGGATGTTTGTCGACGGCACCAGTCTTCTAGATAAGCCCAATCTTTGACAATAGCGGTCAGTGGCGCATCTGTTTTAGTATGTGACCTGACCCACAATGCCTATTGAATCCGTCCCCGACTTGGGGCGCGATGTTCGAAAGCAAAAACGTCTCATCCATTGCCTCTTGTGAGGACTTGCAATCGGCCGCAGGAACCCTTCCATCAATGGCCAAGTGCCAAGTCAGACATGCATAGCCAATAATAGATCGGTTTTACGGGGTACTTACATGTGTCCACGATCATACCCGCTCCGGAAGTAGTCGGCGAGTCGGGCTCTGAAAGGTACTGGGATCGACTCATCTTCGGAGAAGTTCGAGCGGCTCCGGTCGCCTTTGCCTTTGCCCTCGTCCGGGATCGTCTCGACAACGCGCGACTTGCCCAGTGAGGCAAGTGTTAGGTGTTCAGCCGTCTACAAGATTATAGCGTGCGTGAGTTGGCGAGCAGCGAGACGTCAACAGCCCCTTCTCACCCATGAAGGATGACGGAGACGACGATCATAAGATGCCGTATACGCTTTTCGTATCAGCATGTCTAGAACCGGGCCTATCCATCCCAAAAGAATAAGTCTGTTGTCCCCGGATGGATTCGACAAAGTGAATCTCACCAGGATGTCCGTACTTCAAGACTGCGGAAGAATGCTGCAGAACCTCTAAGTTTGAGACTATCTGCGGTCGATTCTTCCTTTCGATATCCACGATGGGAGCAGCAACAGGAGCCGCCAAGCTGTCGGGCTTTCGTTGCGAGAGGGTGATCGCCGCGGTAGCTCCCGCACCGACAGCAGCACCAACACCAAATGTCACGAGATTCAACGTTGTCCAGACTGACATCTTGAAAATGAGAACGCGTAAAGTAGTATGAAACGATATTAGGATGTCAGTAGCAGCCGCGGTGCCAGAAAAAGTTCGGAGCTATCCGACGGGGATAGCGGACCCTTCTTGGCCTTCACACTACCACCACACGTTCTTCAATCATGTCAGGTCGACAAGGAGGAAAGGCAAAACCTTTGAAGGTACGAACATATGTTGGCGGTAAAAGGCATTATAATCATGCTGTAGCATTTGTAGGCACCAAAGAAGGAGAAGAAAGAGGAGGATGAAGTGAGTCAACGAAGGCGAAGGCGTACTCAACCACACGAATTCGATCACGAATCGTTATCCTAGGATGATATTGCCTTCAAGGCCAAGCAGAAGGCCGAAGCTGAAGCATTGAAGAAAGCGCAAGAGCGGGGTAGGTCGTTCGCTGAGACTGGAAATACATGAGATTCAACGCCATTAACCTCGTGTCCACAGCGAAGCAAGGGGGTCCTCTGGGAGGTTCCGGCATCAAGAAGTGAGTTGCGCATATCTTGCTATCATGTTCAAGCTTATCTGACGTGCTTGCAGGTCTGGAAAGAAATAATCCCATCATACCACCTGTTTCTTACGTCTAGATTTTTGCTATCAAGCGCACGATCGCACCTTTCCAACCTTACACAATACATTGAATGCCACAAACCAGCATGGCATTTCGAGACCAGAAGATACACTGCAACATGACCTGAAGACAAGCCCGCTTATCTGCATGCGAGACGATCCCTCATTCTCATCCATCCTGATCCGACCTCACCGCGCCCGGCAGGAGAGCCGTGAGTTCCATCCTATCCTTCCATCGCTCAATACTTCGGAGATGAGAGTGAGGCCACCGGTTGAGGAGGTTTGATCGGAGACCATATCGCGCCATCTTGTGCGGCAGCTGCAAAGTCCCTTGACCGTACCCATGGAGCCTTCACCTCCTTCGACCCCGATGAACTGGGGGACGAAGAGCGTGAGGATGCTGGTGGCAGAGAGTATGTTATGGCGATAGATATTTTTGGTAGCGGGCGATTGGGAGCCAAAGACGGGATAGGAGGCTGAGGTAGACGATGTATGGGTTCGTTCCAAGCCGGCATCGGGCCGCGGTGCAGGCGAAGTGCAGTAGGTGCGGTTCTACGAGGCATAGTTGAGTGTTGGAAAGAGTATACGGACGAAGAGGAAACGAGAGTTTCGGGGTAATGGGTGAGCGTGGCTGGGCTGGCAAAATAAAAATCAATTAAAAACGCGATTCGAGGTCAATTGACGGACAATCAACAGGGGCGACGCCAATGCTCAACCCGATACTCACTTGCACAAACGTAACTTCCAACCTTCAAGGCCGTATGTACAGACTAAGCTGGTCGAGCTGAACGAACGTGAGAGGAAGAAAGATGCAAAGAAACCGCACGCAGCAACTCCGCATAAATTCCTTTTAGGACTGCACCTCGTTGCTGTTCCTGAAGCGCGGAAGTGCTGAAGTCGTCACGCAGACAACCATCGCCACTAGTCAACAACTTTGGGAATGTTCACAACAAAATAATTGTATCCTATTCTCGCAGGTCTGCCACATAAAACACAGAAAGAGGAAATAGGAAGAGGGCCCGTTGCTTTTTGGACAACATTCACACTGTTGAATGCCCTGCATTCTGTCTAGGGAATAGGTCGGTACAACTGCATCAAGCGCGACTTAAATGCTAGGAATCCAGGGACCTATCAGACTGGGTTCAATTCGACCTTATTCCTAGAACGCACCTTTTTGATCATCCCAGAGCTCTGCAGCCTCAACACACAGGGGAGAGTCGTTGTTGGGTTCTGTCATGACACAGATATCCGTTAATCCATCGATTCAAACAAAATAGGTGGTGAACAGTCAATGCTTACCACCAAGTAAACTCTGAAGCGAAACGAGAACCGTTTGGACCGAGTAAACTGCAGACCATTTCTCCTACAACACCTGAATTCAACAAGGCGCGTCTCATGAGACACTCAATGAATAACGAACCTTCAGGATATCAAGACAAATGTCGCCATTGTTAGAAACATTAGGATGGAAGCATGGTGTCGTGAACTTGATCGTGGGTGCGGTGTATGGGTAATTAGCAGGGAACGAGATGGAGATTTTGAATGCGAGGCCTTCATAGACCTAACAAGAAAGAACGCGTCAAAAGATGAGAACTTGACAGGGCATTGAACTAGGTTCGATATAGCTTACTGTTCCCGGAGAGCCTTCTATCCGCCCCACCCATTCCTGTACGTTAGAATATAGCACGCGTCAGCATGATTGTGGTATTATGATCGCGCTCGACTTACGAAAATGTTTTCATCCGAGCTGGGGAACGCAGACTAAGGACACCAATGGGTGAGATTGAGATGACAAGAAAGGTGCTGTGGCGCGCTTAATACTTACGATCCCTGGTGGGGCGGACATCTTCAAGCAACATCAGCGTCCTATTCAAAACAAGAGGCGGAACGTGTCGTATCTTACCATCAAGCCCATCAACTCGTTACCCAACCTGACCAAATCATAGCGCGTCAGGCGAGGCCAGTTCCCAGATCTAAATCTAACACGTACCTCTTCGTGACACTTCCAGCTGGCGGCATATTCGACATTGTAGAGCCTCCTTTAGACGGAGATAAATTCACGCGAGGTGCTGCGATTTGTTCCATGCTTAAGTATAACGGGTGGTTTCGAAATGGATCAAAGGGAGTTAGGCGGATGGAGAAGCTGAACGGTGGCTGGGGGAGGCTGTCACAAGAAGAGAACGCGGTTGCAGCAAGGCAGGGATAGTCAAGATGCTTGATGCAGGAGCACTAGTCGCGGATGTTTTTTAAAGGAGACGCGGCAAGCACACAGGAGAAGTTGAAGGCAATAGTTTGGTTTAGGTTAGTCCAATAAATAATAATCCACGACTTGAGCGCACGTGATGCGTTGATCAAGTAAGCAGTTCCGACAATACTTCGCCTCATCTCTTGATTGATACTTGGGCCTTTAACCTGGGTGGGACCTATTCTCATGACTAGCCTCAGACCAACCAACGCTGCCATTCTCTCTAGGGAGTCTCAAGTATGGGCTGCCAAGAAACGAGCGAGGGAAGGACAAGTGAAAGAGATCAAATTTGATGACAAGTCTCGCCGGTAACGCTTCTTAGAAATTGGGTCTTATTTTCCAACTGGGAATACATTGTATCTGACTATGTGCATGCTCCTCTTTAGGGAATATTTGACCGGATTTCACAAACGGAACGTTGCGCGACAGGCGATCGGCAAGGCTAAAGCTCAGGAGAGAGAAAAGACCATGCGGCAGGAGCAGAGAAAAGAAGTGGGACTATAGACACTAGACTCAAAGCAGGATCTACTGATCTGAGTTTGGATTCACCTGCTCAGCTTCGGGAAGAACGACAAGCCCGAGCCCGAGAGAATCGGATAGCTGTGGAGAAGGCCTACGGCAACCAGACCATCGGTGAGTTCAACTATGCTGTTACGTTCTCTCATCTCGTCATCATTTTACACTTTCTCAATCGGCGTCTATCATACAGAGATTGACGACGAGTTTCTGGATGCAATGGATCTTGGCAAAGGGAAACAGAAGCACGAAGATGAACGGGAATACGAGGACGAGGAGGTTGTCGCCACCGTCACGGTTGTCGACGATCTAGACTTAGATGACTTGCATAACGAGGGCGGAGCGGCTGAGAAGGCCGAGAAGGTTAAGCAATGGGAGAAAGCGACACCAAAGCCCCCACCTCGCAAGGCCCTGAAACCGGATTTAGATGCGCCAGCCACCAAGAAGAAGAAGAAATTGTCCTTCGAGACCAAAGGAGAGAGGGTGCAGCGCAAGCGAGAAGAAAAGGCTCGTCGGGTGAAGCAGGCGATCAGTCGGAGGGAAGATGGCACCACCGAACGGCGACGGTTGAAGAAACAGACAATGAGCAGAGGCCGGAACTCCAAAAACTCTCGGAATGGGAACTTATGAGAATGCAGATACTAGCATCAACCAGTACTTACATATTGTGGCGTTCATTGTACTCTGGACACAATGTCAGGGCAACGTCAGTAAAGCACCGCGGATACAATGACACACGTCTTGCGAAGATTTCGTTTACGGGATATGATCATAATATACATTAATTGGCGTCACACAAGGATGAATTGATACCAAACGGATGGAGTCAAGAAAGCAAAGCGAACGCTAACAAAAGTTCACTGGTCGACCGATTTGCAAGATTCTTCAAGCTTCCAATCCGAATGTGTTCTCCCCAGAGTATGAGACGTAGAGGAAGCCATCCTCATCCCTACAATTAAAAGAAATAATCAGAAACGTGCTAGACCGCCGAGAGATAGTGAAGTAACGCACTTATGCTCCTCGTAGATCGCACTCATCAGGGCAGCCGTTGGTGGTAAGACCTCATCCACGAATATGAAGATCGCCTTCTCTGGTGCAAGCTTGATACGCTTGCGAATTACGTAAACGAATTGGCCGACAGTGAGATCCTAACACAACGCCACCACACACGATTTAGTGAATGTACTCGAGTTAGTGGACTACATCACACACCGATGGCACCAAGTACTTCTGCTTGTCGATTACGGCGATGTCGCTCCGATCTGCTTTCTCGCAAATGACCTGGTGAAAGGATGCGCAGTAAGCGCCAGTCCGGAATGCAATATTGACCATGCTATGCGAAAACCTACTGGAATGCGATCAGGGTACTTCTGTCGTATCCTCTCTGCTTCAGCCTTGCGCTTCTCTGATACCACCAAAGGGGTGAGCATCTAGCTTCTTATCAATAGGAGGATCATTGAGAATCACCCACCGAAGGGATGTGTATCCTTTGGTTTGAAAGGACGCGTCAGTCACCACTGCACCAGCCATATAAATAGGAACAGTTGCTCACTTTGAACTTTGAACGCATGGTAGTATCGCTAATGAAGCTGAGAATGAACTGATTAAGGATGGGCGGCGCCAATAAAACGAGATTCCTTTCGTACGTACAGCCGCTGACTACGTGGTATCGATGGTAAGAGGTGTAAGAGAGTCGTAAGCAATGGTTGATTGGTTGGAAAGGATGAGGGGCGTTGTCTGCCTCACCTGGTGTGGTGTGGTGGTATCAGGAGAACGGTGGTTGTTGCGTTATATAGGAAGGTTCAACCTTGCGAAAGCCACGGGCGCAATAATACACGGCGGTGTTTTCTACTATGTTCGAGATTCGACTCACCGCATCCAGTCATCACTCCCTCCTATTCATCGGGCCCGGCCGAATAGGGAAAGACATCTGTCAGCCTGTTGTTGGGTGACTCGCTTGCCGTGTGGCCGCCTCGTGTTGTGGGGGCATGCGGCTGGTAGCGGCCTCGGCGGCATTGTGAGTAGAAAGAACTCAGATCATGCCCCGCCTTCCACGATCCGATATCAATCTCCATGAGGGAGATACCCGATGGCTTGAGATCGACACCGACCGACTCCACTGCCACATTGTGCTCTGCCGTCCATCTATATGATGAATGATGCATTCGAACGTCCACCTGTGGCTAAAGTACCTGGCGCACTCTTTCAATGAGAGCACAACAACAACAACTTCATTGCCACGCTACGACTTCTGAATGAGTTATTCGTGGACGATTCTCCCACAACTGATGGAGATATAGTCGTTGGATCAGTGCACGTTGAGCTCGACGGTCAGATTTCAGAATCTCTCAGGTGAGCCTGGGTAGTCCTACCCAGCGACATCGGTAGGAATAATATACACAGCACTGTTCCATGACATCCGCCACCGTTGTTTATGGTCTCTGCTCTGCTCCTTCGACGTATATGTATGCCTACCCCGGGGACACGCCGTTGTCATAATCTCGACGGTATGCATCGTCTTAGCGTTCCTCCCCGTGAGTGGATCCTCATAGCTATGTATAAGTAAACGTACATTCACCTGTTCCATGAAACAGTGGAGCGCCCGGACTAACGGTAACCTGCCATTGTCTTCAGATTTGATGGACGCAAAATATGCGGTGGTGGGTCTGTGGTTGGTGCGCCAAGTTTCCGTAAGACATCGGCAAGCGAGGAAACAAGATATTGCAGTGTGCAATGTGCAATGTACGGGATAAGTGAATGTAATGGTGTGTCCATGAGGAGGAATACATTGAACGAACGAGGTGGACGCGAGGAAACTGCAGCGAACGTTCAGCCGAGTGGAACACTAAAGATGCGATGATGTGTAGGAATGTTGGCAAGGGAATAGTGCGCCGCGAGGCTGAGACGAAAAGGTGATAGTAACATCAGTACATAGGGGTTGTGCGACCATATGGAACATAACTTTCCATGCGTCGTGCAAAGACTACAGACCCAGGATCTCTCAGTGGATTGTCCCGATTCATTTGCGATCAGGGCCGATACTCAAGGGTGGTTTGTAGCCTTGTGCCCTTATTTTGCGGCCATTCAAGCAGCCTCCCTCATTTGTTGTTAAATATCAACTTGGATCCATTCATCATAATTACTTTGAAGGACAGATCCCGTGACAAGATGCAGCATGGACCACTCGCACTCAGTAAATTCCGCCGCTGATCTAATAATTCAAAGGGATCAGCCCAAGGTCCAATATACTTGAAGACGTCCGATCATTGCTCACCGTGGCCTTGTTGGCGGCGATGATGTGGCCCTTTCCACCCGTCGCATCCAGGTCAGCGAAGTTCCAGGTGCCGGAGCAAGCGCCACAGTCGACGACGAGCGTGTAGGCGGAAGAACCAACAGATACGCTAGTAGTGCCACCGGTGAAACTGATGCCACTGATAAGTTGAATTGGTGGTCAGTACGTGCATTCTCCTTCCTGAAGATCGAATGGACGTACGAGATGGGTGCGCCGGTTCCAGGCGTTCCGTCGTCTTTCAGAGCGATATGTTAGATTAGTACCCAAGTTATGAAAAACTTAATAACGACGTACTGTCAGGGTAGCTCTGAGTGATGAGGACACCGTACTCAGTAATACCAGAGATGGTGTTTCTGTAAGAAGAGGTGAGGCGGAGCGCTGAGGAGAGGAATACTTTTCACTACGTACGCCTCGTAGATGACATTCGAAACAGAGGCGCTGGTGGCATCCGCGTCAACCTGCATGTTCACGTTAGCAGTCTCCTTGATAGGAGTCAGAGATATCCGCAGCGTGCCTTGATACGGAGGCCATAAAGGCCATTGGTAATGGTGTTACGAGCGATCTTGACACCAGAGACAGTCTAGAGGATATTGGCCATTTAGCGCCTTCAGTGAAACAATGGGGGGCAGGTGTATCTTACCTTTCCAGTGGCAATGGAACCAATGGAGATGCCGTGACCACCGGAGCAGGTCATATCCTCGATGACGATGGTGCTTCCGCTGAAAAGGAATGATGAATACAGGAATAGGGTTATGGTGGCAGGATCATATCAAACCTGTTGATTGCGACACAGTCGTCCTGAAGGATAGAGGGTCAGAAGCTAGCAGGAGAGCAATCAAACTACGAGTGCACGGACCTGGTTTTTCACAATGTTCTTGCTCAGAGTAACGGAGGAGGCGCTGATATCGAAGCCGTCCGTGTTGTGGCCTAACGCGCCAGCATCACCAGCGGCTAGTTGGAGGAGAGTTAGTCTAAATTACTGGCGAATGTATGACTGCTCGAGAGACTCACAGTTATCGACCGTGATACCCTCGATGACAGTCGTGCCGGTCGTGCCGACCGACACAGCTTGGGCTGGAGAGTTTAGGATGGTAACATCCTTGAACGTTCCATAGCCCTTAAACCTATCGTATTCATCAGCACTGACTGGCATCGAGAATAGAAGGGGCAGACTAACTTGACGAAGGGATGAGGCTTCGTGACACCACCGTTGGTACCTGTTCAACTGAGGTTAGCTTCGCTTCAGTGGCGGAAACATTGCAATCCATGACTAACCTTGGCCATCCCAGTACGAAGCACCGTTACCCTACATAACAATGTTTTAGTTCAGCGCAGGCATCAGAGCCAATGCCACTAACATTGATCTTGTGGTCGCCTCCATTGTACACGACGTTGGCTGTGTTGAAAGTTATCAAAGGTCCAGCAGCTGTAAAAAAAGAGATACATGAGATGTACTTCTAAATCGCTAAAGCGTTCTCGAGCGTACAAGTGGTTTTGGCGAATGTAATATCACCGGTTTGGGTGATAGTGGCACCGGATGCGGCCTAGAGTACCAGTCAGCCATGCATAACATACCGTGACGATACCTCTTACAGCAAGTGTGAGCGTGCCTATGTTGTTTGTAGGTCAGTCGTAGTTCACCGATAGGGTAAAGTGGTTCGACTTACTTCCAGAAGGCACTGTGAAAGCAGTGATGATGACCGCAGTGCATCCCGAAAGGTCAGCTGCGCTTGCCACGCTGTTTACAGTGCAAGTTGCTCGCTTGGCGGTGTCGGTCCCAGTGGCTCTCTCGATCAACTCTGACCCAGTGGGTACTGCGACAGCAGCTGTGAGGAGCGTTGCGAGTTGAAGAAGGAGGCTAGCGATTGAAGGCATGCGTGAACGGGGAAGATGTTAGTTTGACGGTGGGGGTATAATAAAAATGGTGATTTGTGAAGAATTTATACAACGGGATGAACCTGAAGCCGGGCCGTTGCGAAGCTGCGAGAAATGTCGCTGGTCGCTCTGAGCGACAGGATATACCGATGGATCCGAGCATTAGTACGCCCGTTGCATTCTTTAGCAAGCCCGACATATAATTGGCGGCCCGGCGAGTAGCTCGCCAAGGTCGCCAAGACTGCCAAGATACAGTCTACATTCATGGCGAGAGTAAATTTAGATACAGAGGATGCGCTGTCAAAGTGGTACACCGACTGTCTGCCGATCTCTGTCGCCCGGACCGCCAAGCACTCGCAGTAGAAGCACAAACATCGGAGAATCACAGACGGGATCCACGTCAACGTCTTCACGCGCACAACAGACGCAAATCAGCCTTGGCGACGGAGGAAACACGGAGTGCAGGAAGCGCGTTGAAGATCGATCATGTGACCGACTGCGCTACCGCCGGCTGCGTCCCACTCCCAATCTCGCAGTATTCTTCGGGTCGTCGTCGAGTTCTCACCGGCTGGGGGCACTAGCTTCAATATTTTCCCAAGGCAGAAGTGGATCGCTTCGCAATTAGTGGCGAAGCAAACACTCCTGTAGCTCCGGTGCCATGGAAGTTTGGGTGATACGTTGGAGTTTTGGGAATCTCAGACGTAAGTGTCTCTGACAATATAGCTCGCAAAGAGTCTCTTCCATGAATACAATGATAGGCTGACCAAGGCTTCCGATGGTAAGAAGGACCTTTGCCGTGCGGATACCTCTCTGCCGTTTGGGGATCGGCTAGTAAGCGGGGCCGATGCCTTCCTCCGCTTTCCCCACGAGGTACTCGCGCCCCAGTGGTAGACACTTAGTGTTTTCGCCTGAATAGGGCGTTTCCAGGGCGTCCTAGTTGGTCCTTGATCCGCATAGACTGGTGAACAGAGTTGCCACTGCCCATTGATCGCATCTCACTCGCATCCTGCACAAGCGACTCAAGCCACAGGAGATTGGTAGTCCGAACAAGAAGATTCAGAGGCTTGGAGACGACGGGCCGGTTGATTTGGTGATCAAGCCAAAATTCGCGCGTTCAGATAAGATCGAAATGGGGTTTCGCTGCACACGCCCGGGCTATCTAACAACCCATCACCTCCATCTTCATCTCCATCCACACCCTCCTCCTCCGTGTCGCAAGCTTCGTATCAAGTTCATATAGCAGGTCAGCTTATACCTCTAGCTCTGAAGATGTTTCGTCTTTAGATCGCGACCAGGCCAGATCGCAATTCGGCGTCAGATCTGTATGGTGACCTCACTGTTGTCATTGCAGCCCCTCGCCCACCATGTCGCATAATCGTCGAGATTCTGGAGTCATTCCATCCATGGAGGGCTCGTTCCAAGCCCTCACGAATAACACGCTAGTGGTTGGTGAGTATCTATGTCACTCTATGACGCGTCGGGCGTTCGGGAACATCATGGCATAGACTGATCCGGTGGCTTGATCAGTATTCGGAGCGTCCGGCGATCTCGCCAAGAAGAAAGTGAGTCGGTGATCCATGCCCAGTCTCATCTTTAACAGTTTAAGGCGATAGTGGCTCACGCTTCTCGTCGCTCCAGACATTCCCCGCACTCTTCGGTCTGTTCAGAAAATCCTTCTTGCCGAAAGATGTCCGTATCATTGGATATGCGCGGACAAAGATGACAGATGCAGAGTACCACCAACGTATCACGGAATACATCAAGAATGACAAGCCAGAGCAGGAGATCACAGACAAGATCGAGGAGTTCAAGAAAATCTGCACCTACGTCGCCGGTTCGTACGACCAAGACGGAGACTTCCAAAGGCTGGAAGAGCATCTGAGGGAGATCGAATCCCACTACAAGGGAGCGGGCAGAAATCGAATCTTCTACATGGCACTCCCGCCGAGCGTGTTCCTTCCCGTCGCCCAGGGATTAAGACGGAATAACTACAGCAAAGAGGGAGGGAACCGTATCGTGGTCGAGAAGCCCTTCGGTAAAGACACGGAATCCGCGAAGCAGCTCATGGCTGGTCTCAAGGAGCACTGGACGGAGGATGAGACCTTCCGGATCGATCATTATCTAGGGAAGGAGATGGTCAAGAATCTGCTGGTGTTACGCTTCGCCAACATCGCGTTCAACTCGGCCTGGGACAAAAACACCGTCAGTAACGTTCAGATCACGTTCAAGGAGCCGTTTGGGACCGAGGGTCGGGGCGGATACTTTGACGAGTTCGGAATGATTCGCGACGTTCTACAGAATCGTAAGCATTTTCATATCACGTGCCGCCTCGCGAGCCTCTCGTTGATTAATATGCTGGCTATATTAGACTTGACACAGGTATTGACGATCTTGACTATGGAGCGGCCTGTGTCCTTTGCCGCCGAGGACATCCGTGATGAAAAGGTACGTCGGTCGTCAACATCGACTAGAGTTTCGATCCTCATGACTGTTTTCATCAGGTCAAGGTCCTCCGAGCGATCCCTCCCATCGAGAGGGAGGACGTACTTCTAGGCCAATACGTCGGAGCGAACGGCAAACCAGGTTATCTTGACGACAAGACAGTGCCCAAGGGATCTACCTGCCCGACATTTGCGGCGACTACTCTCTGGATTCATAACCCTCGCTGGGAAGGTGTACCCTTCATCCTCAAGGCCGGAAAAGGTGTGCACCCTTGTTTTTGTCGGCTTATCGCGCAAATCCGCTCCCCTAGTGTGACCTGCTCGCTGAGTCACCCATTGTCTTTGCTTTTAGCCTTGAATGAGGCGAAGGTGGAGGTTCGCATCCAGTACAAGGACGTCACCCAGGGTATCTTTAAGAACATCTCCCGCAACGAGATGGTCATCCGCATCCAGCCTAGCGAAGCCGTATACATCAAGATGAACACAAAGATGCCCGGCCTACAGACTCGCGCGATGCCGACAGAGATGGACCTCACTTACAAGCGACGCTTCGAAGGCGCCGACATCCCTGAGGCGTATGAGGCTTTGATCTTGGACGCGTTCAAGGGAGATCATTCGAACTTTGTCAGAGACGATGAGTTGGATCGTGCCTGGAATGTGCGTTTTTTTTTCTGGCATGGCGGTTTGCTGTGAAGGGGTGTGGACAACTGATTGTGATGATCTCGTAGATCTTTACGCCCATCCTCCACTGGATCGAGGGTCGCGATGGAGATAAACCCATACCATCCCCATATCCTTACGGTTCTCGCGGTCCAGCAGAGTTAGACGATTTTACCCACAAATACGGATACAGGCGCTCGGACAGCAGCTAGTAAGCCAATAGTGATATCAAATATCCGGACAGTCCCGCTGATTACATATTCTTCCCTCCACTCCACCAGCAACTGGCCGGTCACCAACATTTCCAAGATATAGTTCTTCTTGTTGCGTCGCCTCTGCTCACCTTCTTGAATTGTCTTTGTTGGAAACCGTAGCAAAGTGAATCTGCACAAAAATAAAAGAGTTGAAAGGGTTTATGTGTAGATAGACCTAAAATGCGAGAAGGATGCGTTGTGTGTGATGGCAATAGATGTGACAGGACGAGGTCCAGGGAACCGGAGAAGGAGAGAAATGCACATGAGTGTGTATGAGAAATAGAAGAGAAGCGTGGCATTCAACCCCATCCGTCCCACCTCCCAAATCGCTTAAATTCGATCAAGCTACACTCCCGTTCGGGCCGCTCGTCGTCTGTGTCTCCCGCCTCGCTACCATCCTTCCGTTTCGCCTTCCCTTTGCCCTTCTCCGTTGCTGTGAACGAGGAAGCCGAAGAGGCACGGCGAACTGGTGAAGATGAGCCGACTGCATTTACGGACGATGTCGACAATGACGACGGTACGGAGAGTCGATACCAACATCCTGAAAAGGTGAGGGCGACCAGTTGATAGTCCACTTGGGTCTGGCGGAGTGGTTGGGGTGTAATCACCCTTGCCCCTGATGCTTTGGCTGATTGAGGTGACTGAGGTGTTGTGATTGCTGGAGCTGGTGTTACGACGACAGGCACCTCGATCCATCCAACTGTGCATTTCTCCTCTTCGGTATGACGTGGATCAGGGCGCGAGTTATTAGGTGTCGCGGAATGTAGAGATATGTGTGTCGAGGTTGATGGGAGACGGTATTGCGCATAGGACCATTGTGATGAGAAGTATTTATGCAAATAGCCTGAAAGTGGGGAGAACGTGGATTGGCGGTTGCTGCAGTTTCATAAGATGCGTTAGGACCGGTTGAATTAGGATTTGAAAGAGGTAAACTAACTTGGTACCGCCCTCTTTATCACTGATCTTAAAGACATGAATCGTTCCTTTATCACTCCACACACAAAGCTCCGTCTCATCCTGCCGAAAGGCGACACCATAGATTACAGCTGAGTCCGAGCCGCGTCTCAGCTCTTTCAAGAGTTTTCCAGTCGTCGCGTTCCAGACTCGAATCAAGGTTCCACGCGACGAGGTTGTGGAGATGAGTCGACCGGATGGGGGCAAGGAGAGAGTGGTAAGAGACGTAGTATGCGCGACGATAATGCTTACTGGGTACTTGGTGGGTCGTTGGGGTACCGCGGTGCTACTGGATGGAAGGCCGTCTGGTGGTGGGGAAGGTAGTGGTGGAGGTGGACATGGCGGAAGATGGATGAGTTGGACGTGTCCAACCTGACGACCGGGTGCTATGAGAAGGGTTGCATCTGGTGCGCTAGCCAGTGCCAAGAGGCCTGCAAAAACAGGATCATTGGGTAAGTAATCGATGGCCACACATAGTGCAATTCATGGGTGGGGCTGCATCGGGCGAAACGCTCACCTTTCTCATTCTCACAAGTCTCCCATTCTCCAATCCTCGCTACCTTCTTGTCATTGGAAACATCGAAGACGACGATACGCCTCTTAAGCGCGACGACCAATGTGCCCCTTCGACACGCTAAGCCCCTAACTTGCTCCTTAAATTCGAGTTCAACCACCTCCCTCCCAATCGACTCATCCCAGAATATGACCTTATTGGGCGGGTAACTTGGATTTCGACCCCCTCCTACGAGGAAGATAATGTTGGTCTTATGTAGAGGTAGGATCTTGGATACCGTCCCTGTCAAGTCTGAAATGCCAAATCCAGTTAGATTTAGAATCTTTGACCACCTCTTCCATAGAAAAAAAGGGTGGCATCATAGGATGATCCGGATGGGTATGCCAGCTCACCTCGCTTTCGTAAGAGCTTGAGCGGCCAAGTCTTGTATACGCCAAAGCCTGAGGGTGTAGCGGCGGCGAAGAGCTCGCAGTCAGCGTTGAATCGAACGTCGATGACATTGACAGGTGTGGTGGAAGTGATGGAATGCCGGGCGAGATGCATTGTCCACCGTACGCTTCCCTTGTGATACCTATCTTATTGCGGGCGGATTGTCGAGTAGCTGTCGGATGAGTACAAAGCTAATCTGAGGCGGTCCGGTACCGCGGTCGGGATGATCGAGCAACCACGTGGTTATTGTAACTAAGGGATATTGGCATTGCATCCCATGTTACAAAAACGCATTAAGGTTATCATATAAATATGTGGAAACATTGGTTCACGATGTATAGACAGTTTCCCCCTTGTATCGTACCCCATCGGCGTCTAGCAAAGCAGAGGTAAGTTATCGTTGCTGCTGCAGTGAGATCGGACTGTACATCACCTAGGACATTCTCCTTCAATCGACCTGCTACCCTTTGAATAGCTGTGCGCCCAGAATCCAACCCACGCCAAGATCCGCATATCACCCAAGACTCTGCACAGGAACGTGACACCTCGTTGAGTGTCTCCAGGTCCAAGGCAGATTTCCGATGAAGTGCTATTACAACTGTCCCGCATATAAGACATAGGAGGTTGCCACACTGAAGGAGAAGACTGTACCATCGCATATCCGATTCATGCCTTGCGACCACTCAGCAACTCCTTCAGCAGTCGTTGGGTACGTTGTGGAATCCAGGACAAGGTAAGAAGGAGCTAAGATGACGAGTTGGCGAAGCTTGGTTTGGTCAATAGTCCCAGATGCGGATATGCGGCCAAGGATATGAATGACTGTCGAATTGTAGTTGGGACCTATGCTCATTCCTGGCATTGTGACAATGATGACTGAGATGTGTGGTATGATGGTAGTGATTCAGTGAAGACAGGTTGGAGGGAAGTTACCACATGAGCGGATATCAAACGATGATAAAAGATTGAGTCACAGAAACCTCGTGTCCATCCGAGGCCTTGGTGAGCTCACTGGCCCAGGCTGGGATGCATCAGGAACTGCATCGACGTTCTATGCTCACCGTGAGTATCCCCTGAATTCCAATACAATCCGGACTGGCGCGCAATCCGTCTTGTCCTTGCCACGACGATGAACTCTATATTTCCCCCTGCCATTGCGGCTCTCTTGTCGCCTAAGCTCTCCGACTTCCCAACAGAGGAATACTCCGGACTGGAATGGAGATATGGAAAAATTGTGCTGCGACCGGCCATGTTCAAGACTGAAGGTCTTATCCTTGGTGCTCTGCTCTTGTACTACCTGTTTTCATTCGTGTCGTCAACGCTTAAGGCCCGCAAAGCCTCTGCTTGGTGAGCGTACCGAAAATATGAGGTTATTCAAGGAAAGATCCTAACGATCATGCATCGCACAGGGTAGAAGCACATCAGAACTTGTACAACTCCCAGTTCTCTCGACCAGGCACTCCGGACACAGTACTCGCAGATGGCCCAACGGATTACTTCCTATTCTCTACTGGCCGTCGCACGGTTGCGTACCTGCACACGATCATCGCCTTCTGGCCATCTCACGACCTGGTTCAAGTCGTGTACGAGACGGTCAATAGCATTATCGACCTCAGCTACTCGCCGAAGGATACAGTGACCCTAGATTTCCAATTGAGCGGACCTCCCTCGCCTGGATTTGTTTTTGGGATCATATCCAAGCTGCATATGAAGAACCTCAGGAAGGAACGCTTCGACTTGGTGAGCTCCATCATTTTGCCCCAATAAAGTTGTGTCACTTATGATCTTAAACCTCCCTTCCTTTCCTCAGATGTACTTCACCAAGTCTTCCACAAACACTGCGCTACCCGCGGCCGTCACCCTCATGTCGGAATCAGCTGACATTTCGGACCTCATCCTCAAATCGACTGCTGGCACTGCCCTATTGGCCAAGATAGCCGATCCGGTCGTTGGCAAATACTTACGATCACTAATTGTGAGTCGACAGTTCGGCCTCAGTTTACTCATGTCCATATTAACCGCGTCTTGCCACGATAGATTTCCGATCAACCTACCGAGCGGCCAACAAAAGGACCCATCCCGGCTGACAAGCGTCATACCCAAGTGACTCTTTCGCTCGACCTTCCCCCAAGCTCGAACCTTGCGGTCACCGAGTCCCTCGTGCGCGCGGTATTTGACTTAATCGACTTCCTTGACGGAAAACTCAGCATTAGAGAAGACGTAAGTCATGTTAGCTTGTCTCATGAGATCGAGTTATATTGACCTTTTTGGATCTGTCGGCTATGTGCAGATTGTAAGAAAGTTGTCTAACACCCGCCAAGCGCTCGACGTGCAACTGACGAAAGAAGTCACGGAGACTTCCACCGAGGAGAAGGAAGAAGCCGAAGAGGCGAAGCGAGCGGCTAAGCGGAAATTAGAGGAGGAAAAGTTCGCTGGATTGACACCCGAGCAACAAAAGAAGGCAAGGGATGGCCATTCCACCCCATTTTGGGACTTGAAACTGATATCTTCATTGGTAGCATGAAGAGAAGGAGCGTCAGCGATCCTTGCGCAAGGCCCAAAAGAAGATGGCTTCGCGATGAAGTCCGTTATCGAGCCCATTCCAACCCTAGGTCCAATTGGATACTATAATCGGATTGTTACAACTTGCCCATCATCACTACTTGCAAAGTCCATGAGCTGCACCCCTAGCGAGAGTCTACTAATGGCCAATGATTGATTGCGAGGTCTCAGAACCAAAAAGTCTCTAGAAAAATACTACAACATCATTCTCCCTCATCGGCTTTAAACTTCCGCCTTAGCTCGTTGACGGTTTGATGAGGTAGGCCGATAGGCAACCTGTTCGGCTCCTGCGATACCATCTGCATCGTCACCAACTCCGATTCATTGGAGTCCAACTTTCCATCCACGTCAAGGCTTGCCCTGAGCTGTTCCAATGCAGCCGTCTTCTCCTTCGAATCTTCTGTCGTAAGCAATGCATTAGCACCCACGGCACCTGCAGCCTCCATCGCTTGATTCTTCCGCCGCTTGTATCCAGCCAAGGTGATCTCTAAGCCCCTCTTACCCTTCTCGATCTCGTGAACGCGATAATCCAAGCTGAGTCCGCCCTGAGAGATCTCTTCGACTTGGGCGCGTGCTTGACGTGTGGTGAAACTGAGTTGTTGGGCACGAGCGTCAATGGTGTTATATGCCCGTTCGAGCTCGAAGAGCTTTCGAGATAGCAGGTTATTGGTGCGTTGAGTCGAGTTGAGGAGGGACTAGTGTACGCAAAGGCCGATCCAATGAGGTTTCAACGTGGCATCTCCGAAGATAGGTCTATGCGGATGTATACTCACATGTAAGAGGATTGAGATGCGGTCCATGTCTTCTTGCTTCGTGAGCAAGTCAAAGTATGCGCTGCACAGATCAACATCGGCCCTCATTCGGTCTGGCGGAATTCTGGGGTATCCTTGGTACTCCGTCATGCATGCAATGCTATGGCGACTAAAGGGGTATATTAGCACAGATATGCCCAGAGAACAAATTTGTGCAATGCATATAGCACAACAAGACTCACCGATCAGACTCCCCTGGCCGCTTATGTCTCACGGGCTTCCGGATCCACCACTCAACATCAAACAAGTCATCCTCGTTGTTGTCCCCCAATCCCTCTCCGGCACTCTGATACACGTACCCTTCCTCGCCAAACGAGGCATCGTTGTCATCTTCGTCCTCGTCCTCAAACACCTCTGTGAAGTTTCGTTTCCGACGATGGTGACCTAGTCTCCCGCCATGGCCGGCTTTTTCGAACTTGTCGAACTGGATGAGTGGGTCTGAGTGGGACGGTGGAGTGCTGGCACCGTCATGTGCCCACGTACCAGGCCGTGGCCTCATCAGATCGAGACTCCGAGTGCCAACACGCGATGCCGTGGCGAGCTCTAAAGCCAGATCAATTTGGGAGGAAGAGGGCGGGGCAGTTGATGTGAAAAGAGTGGGTGAAGCTTGGCCAGAGGCTGATGAATGGGCGGAAATCGGGTTCAGAGCGGGCAGATTCAGAGATGCTAGGAATGATATACCTGGGAGCGAATCTGGGCCTTTAAGGGCATCCGAGAATGCACCATGTATATCACGTCGCGAGGCTCTGCAAGAGAAGAAGATAGTCAGTGGCCGGTAGGTAGTTAGGCTAATTCAGACGTGATGGACTCAAAACAAAACTTGATACGGACTCAGTTACTGTTACAGCAGGCACGTCTTGGTGGCGAAACACACTATTTCCTGGAGTCGCGGAGGATTCGGGATCAGACTGTACGTCGTTGTTCTTCCGTGCCCGGCCTATGCCTAGCTCTGCGAGACTAACCGGAGATGAATAGTACGTCAGTTAATGACGAAGTTTTATGTATTGAGCTCACCCGTTGCCAAGCAACCTCCCTGTTCCCTTCCACAAAAGTCCCGGTGCACGGAACCCAGAACCGCCAGCCCCTTCTTCTCCGTCGCTTTTCACGCGGCCATCAGTCGAGTGCCTCCCAGTAGTATCTTCCCGAGAAGGAGATGTCAGTACTTGATTTTGTATCCCTCGCAGCCGCTCTTTTTGTCCCTCTATTAACTTCTTCCCCCTCTCCTTCCTCTCCTTTTCGCGGACACCGGCATTCTTTTTACCAGTCCAGACGTAGCGAAGAGAATCGACACCATTGTGGCCACTCCCAGACTCCTTCCCAGATGAAGAACCGACTCCGCCATGAACAGGGTGTCCAAAGCAGATCATTTTGGACAGGAGCGCCAAGTCGGTAAGGGGAGCCTCCAGTGTTCCACATCCAGGAACGTGCTCGAGACCCCCGTCGTCATTGACAGCCATATTCGGCGACACTAGTCCCAGTGCTGCAGCTGGGCTCCGCAGGCTGTCTGAGATATTGGACGCTAGGGTGCCGGGGATATTGGATGCGAGTGCCATGGAATCATCAATTTTGTGTTTGATGGCGCGGTGTACCTTGTACGCGGGGTCATTTGGGTGGCACTTGAGGGTGTAGAGGGCATTGATGCGTTCAAGGAGTTCGTACGATAGATATGGCGATATGGATATTGTTGAAGCTCTTGAGATGTTTGGGCTGGGAGAGATTGGCGAGGATCCCTGGGACCCAGCGTTGTATTTATGATGCGCTCTCATCTGAGGATAATGCCAAACGGAGTCACGAAATCAGTATCAAAAGTGTGTTTGGCGTTGCGCTAGCGCACCTGGAAGTTTATCAAGGCTACGACAAACACTGCCGGCTCCATAAATGGATCTTTCCGCTACAAAGGTGTATTAGCGCAACAGGACTTCACAGTATCGATAACTATGATACGAACATGCATAACACCCAAGGTGTGTAGTTTGTTTCGAGCTGAAATCACTGTGCTCAAGATCGCGGCCGCCGCACTGGGGTCCAATACTCTTTCACTGGGCTGCAGATCGTCAAAGCCATCAACACGGTCCCTGCTGTTTGGGTCATTAGCCATGCGCACCTCGAGGTCTACTAATTGTGTAATCTCGTTCACACAAGCTCTAATTCCTTCTACCGTCTTATCACAGAGTAGACCGTCTCGTTCCTCATCAGCAACGTCGAACATGCCGAAAAGAGAGATTGCAGATTGTATGATCTTGACGAAGCTAAGGACGGTCGTTTGGAAGGAAGGCGGATCATCCGCACGCGAGCCATGTCTGGAAGATGCTACAGTACTGTTGTTATCTTGCGACTCGGTGGTACTTCCTCGTCCCCGGGTGGTGGGGGAGGTGGCCTTGGGTGCAGTCGAAGAAGCGTGGTGGCTGATGTGGTCTGCCAAGTGATACATTTGTGTGAACTTCTCTTTTGTGGAGTCACTGCCATTCCATCCGATCAGTCCGAGGTGGCCAGAAAAAAGGCGACTAGACTTACAATGGCTCATCCAGTGTTAGGGCGCTTCGGCCAGCGCATCCCAACCTTAACAGGTTGATATTTGCGTACAATCGCTCCTGTACAGCACGAAAATTTCCATCGGGAATATGCACGATAGCAAGGTCTGGGCGGAAGTTGGGTAAGAAAGTGATCATGATGACGCCTTCGGGCGACTACCTCTGCGTCAGAATGACAACTCAAGGTGAAATATCGATAGGAACTGACCTCCTTGGGCCTCGCGCCGTCCTGTCGCATCATCTGGATCGCGTGGTGGAACTCGTCTAGTGCCTGATCCTCCTCAAGATTGAGCGACGGCTGCAGTACTGTCACATCGATCTAAGAGTAGCTGCTTGTAAGGGGCCCTCTGAGATGAAGGCAAGCACGATAGGATTCTACCTTGTCCTTCTGGTCACCTGTGAAGACAGCAATGGTCGTCACGAACTTGGTCCTCTGGGTGAGCCTGACGTGCCATTTCATGATCAACATGGCGTAGTTTGTATTAGGACTTGACGAAGGCTAACCATTTCTCTACAGCATAGAGCTGGAAGCCTCGCAACTCTACAGAGTCGTGGACAATCTCAAAGTTTCCCAAGAACGTCTGGACCCAGGGGGGACGCGCGGGCATATCAGATGAGAAAACATCATCTTGCACTGAGAAGGCTCTAGGAGAGGTCGACGGAGTGTTGGCGAAAGTGTCTAGACCTGAGAGGGAACCCGGTGCTGGTGATCGAAGCGTACGGGTGAGTTTGCCTGGTGTATGTCTCGAGCGTGGGGAACGAGAGGACTCCTCAGACATAAACTCGTACAATGCCGTGTTGATAGAAGCAGAAGACACGCTCGGTATATGATCTGGTAGCCGTGAAGCGGGGATAAGTAAACGACGCGGCGTGGATGGATCTGTGAGTCTGAGTGGTGGAGCCTTTGGGAGATGAGGGACATAAATAGGTGCTTTGTACTGATGTGCAAGTACGCGATTGATAGCCTCCTCCATCAAGGTTAGTGAGGAAGAGAAGAGAGGGGTTTGAAGAAGTAGCCGTCTGGGGGTGGGAAACAGTTGGCAGGTGCATTCGACCCTCGACTGCTCTCCTGCTTGCATATCTCTCTAAGACAACATACGGCCCTATCCAGGCTGCTAAATATCAGCCTGAGTAGATATCTCCTGCATCAGCTATGGAAGATCAACAGAATCAACCCACCCAGCCACCCGCTGCCACTCCACCAGTCAAGCCCAAGGGGATCTTGAAGAACGCGCCCCCGCTTCCACATACGATCTCCTCTCAACAGTGGGTTCACCCTCCATCATATCGAGGCATGGTTGTGTAGCACTAGACATAACGAGGATTTTGCCCTTAGTTTGCAATGGGATGAGGAAAACCTCCGGGTTACCGAGATCGGGAAGGACAGCTTGATGAAGATAGACGAGCCTAAGACACCATACGTTCGGTGAGCGTCTCAATCTCTACCCCTGTCATTATATGAGCTAATTGTAGATTCAGATACAATGCTGAGACCGATACAGTTGAAGGCATGACTGGTGCGTGATTAAACCCTGAAACTCGCCCAGGATATGATCGACGCACTGATGCCCGACTATGCAGAGATACCCCCGTTCTCGCTTGAACCAACCAGCCGGACACCGAGCGCACCCAATTCACCCCTCCCGGCCACCGGAGAGCTAAACCATAATGCCATAGTCACAAGCCCTATTACTGTATCAGACGCCACAGGCTCTACTGCTCCAGTTGCATCAGCACCACGGAGGACATCCTTTTCTCGTCCTGGATCTCGTCCTGGATCAGGAAGTGGCGGGATGAGTCGGTCGTCGAGTCGGAGTACGAGTTTTCACCTCCCAGTTGGTGAAGGCGGCTCTAGCGCGCGCGAACAGTCCGCCTCGCCCCACCACATATCTACCGACATGATACCTGTGACCCCAGGCGAAATTGAGGAAGACGATGACATGGATCCCGCGAGTGAGTTGCCATTACATGCTGTCTTGATGACATTTCACTTCTCCTTACGCAAAACTTGGGGGCTTTATCGTGATGTTTTAGCTGCTGCTAAGCATGCAGAGTTTGTTCGTGCGAGGGGGAGACATTACTCCAACGAAGCGGAGGCTATGAAGGTAAGTTGGCATGGAATCTATGCATCGCAACTCCTTGCACAATTCCTTATCCGCATGTCGTTTAGCGAGCACAACAGCTTATGGCCGACGAGGAGGAGGAAGAGGATTCTTCCGCCCAGGAAAAGAGTAGCAGGGCGGATGCTGATTCGATGGAGCAGGATGCCAGCGAATCATCTGAAATCGAGTCGCTGGATCCACCTGAGAGGGCTACCAGTGGGACAGGCCAAGTCAACGGTATCAATCATTCTTGATATTAGAGGTAATATGTACTTCTCGTCTCATGAGTCTTTGTCTTCGTCAATTGGTTTGAAGTCTTCAAGAATGTCAATAGACGCTACGGAACAAGTCTTAGAAACACATGAATAGTGGTTGTTTTGCCGATGCAGGGAGCCATGAGAGCAAGGGAACCAACACGCTGTGGCAGCAGAACGGACAACAATCTGGCTGTAATGTTTAACAGTTTCGTGCATAGTGCATAGTGCAGTGGTGTCTGAGAATTTGAATCTAAATGAGATGTTACCCTGTCATCGCCCTGGGCGTCTTCAGTGCCCAAGATTGCGCGGGACACCATATGCATATATCAAGCACATAATAGGCATATTATTGTTCTTGACTCAGCAGCTAACATGGTATCCCTACTCACCTCACAAGTTGTACTGAACAAATGCAGGTCAATCATACGCGTTCAAGGACAGTTTTATTTACGATACAAAGTCATGAACGGGGGAAGTACAACAAAGTTCAAGAAACAGAAACAAATCACCCTCAAGGGCCTGAGTCAACTACCGCTCGAATCGCACAAATTTCGTCGGAGGGGGAAATGTTACGAGGGATTAGTAGCTATGGTCAGGCATTATGAGAGATTGCGAGATATTTGGAGGCCTTGCCAGGTCCGCAGGTCAAGGAAAATCCTGGGATGGCATAGCGAAACCTCTCGACACCTCCCGACGCCTTGCAATGCCTACCCATCCTCCATGATCCAGCTTTACAATCCCCCCGTCCAACGAAACTCACGCGACTTGAGCGATGCGCCGGGCCCTTATAATGACGCAAATGAAATGTTACATTGAACGTGGTTTTGAACTTGCTGACCTCTGTATCCGACATCTCCCCCATTTCCTGCATCATTCTCACACATACCATAGACTATGGGTCGATATCAACCCCACCGAATGCAGGCGACAGTGAAAGGGGAGGGATTGACGGTCCGGCGGCATAGGTCGGGAGCGATACTGTTGTTGGGGATCCGTGATTTGATTCAGGGCCTAGGCCTACAGAATATAAGTACAGGATAGGTGTTTGAACGGACGCGACTTACTGAAGGCCAACCAATCACGAACGAACTGAGTGCAAATCTCGTATAGGCTTACGAGCCCCGTGGTGCCTTCCGTCGCGTTTGAAGGCGTGTCGATGAGCTCGACGGTGCCCGTCGTGTCGAGAGGGGTTTCGACGACTTCGGTGGTGTCTAGAGGGCCCTCGTTCACGTCGGGAGGGGTGAAGACGAGCTCGACTAGGGCTATGAGTCGCTCTGTGGCGTTGGGAGGGGGGCTGACGGGGTGAGCGATGGCCGTGGGACCAGTGGTCGCGTTGGAAGATGTGTTGACAAGCTTGATGGTGGCTAGGGACCTTTCGTCGTGTCGGGAGGTGCGCCGACGAACCCGGTGGTGCCCAGGGAGTCTCGGATCAGGTCGCCTTTTGATGCAGTATTTCTCGCGGTTACTGCGTCTGGTTAGGAAAGGTTGGCTGAGGTTTTGCGTTGACGTGTATGCGACATTACGCGAAGGTGGCGACTAGCGTCGTATGCGAAAGTGGAAGCATGCAAAAATGACATTTCGGTCAACCGCTTTATTCAGGAGCGGTCACGCGATTAAGATCTATACGAGCTCTATCGAGCAATTCCTGTCGCCCATTTGCCATGCGAAATGAGATAAAATATAATTGAGAGACTAAATAAATCAGAAGTACCTCAAAAATGGTTCGGCAGTGTGCTGTGCATGAACATACCTGATACCGCTGGTCCTATAGGCACCCTCCTATATAGACCCTCGGGTGCTGGCGAGACACTACTTGTCAAAGCTGCGGCAATGTCTTACTCCTTGAACTTCTTCTCGGTCAAGGACCCAGAACTGCCTAACATGTACATTGGCGAGTCCGAGATGAACGTCCGGCGTGCATTCCAACGCGCCCGGGACGCGTGTTACCTTTTCTTTTTTTAAACAAAACTCGGTTGTGCCTAAGGGACGATCAGTCAGATTCTTGCGGAGCCCGATGGCGTGGCTGATGGGGTAGCGGCGCTGACGTCTTCGTGATTGGAGCTACAAATCGCCCGGATTTGTTAGGTTGTGACCTGGGAGGTGAGTCGAACACATCTATCTTCTAAGCACAGTTACCAGATATTGAAATTGTTACATCTCAGTGTTATACCCTGGAAAGCGGAGGAGATCGAGATTATGATAGGTACGATGCTGACATTACAATCGATGACACTAATAACAATCTCGCGTTCTGGCTCTTAGCTACGCTGAACAGTCAGCCTCCACCTGACGCAGCCTTATGTTGAATGATATACACGGTGGATCTGATCGCCGGGGCTGGAGCATGTCTAGAGAGGGATCGCCCAGCAGGTGAGCTCGGGTAGGATCATGTGCTCGAAGAATTCAGTCATCGTTCTGAGTGATCAAGGTGTGCTCACAGAACGCTCGTGCTGCGGATGCCCATAGCCGAGGCGTCATAAGTAAGGAAGACTCAGCAGTGATGTAAATTTATTTTAAAGGCGATATAAAAGGTGGAGATGCTTAATAGGATTGCGTTCGACGCGAATGTTCAGCGATACGAGGGTGTCACAGGGCGCTCGTACCATGGGTCCCAAGACTTTAGGACAGTCAGCGACATATATCAGAGTATTCTCCATTTGCTGGTTGTGATACCGACATACAACTCAGATCGTCACGGTAGAGGGTGAATGAGAGGGGTGGGGTGTAGCGAGCGCATCACATATTCGGTGGTCGCAGAGGCATCTCAGAAGCAGCTGGGACGGTGCTGTTTGAGGAGCACGTCATTCCGGCGCATGAAAATCGATTCTAATCCCAGGGCTTGACTCAATTGGATTCTTTTTATTTTTCCAAGGGTGGGGGAAGGTGGGTTACTACAGGTCTGGACATAGGTTTCACATAGACCAGAATTTGAATTGCATATTTACAGCGCCAGCTTGGGCGTAACGATGATCTATTTGAAGTTCGAAGCATATAAATGTCAGCGCTCTGCTCTCGGGGCTACTACGGGCCCAATAGCATGCCGTGTGATGATACCGCACATGTCCGGCAATTCCCACAAATTATTGCGACTCGACGCCTGGGCTACTCATCGTCCCTCAGACCTATCATTGTGGTAACAGACCCGATCCGAGGGCTCTCTTCATTTATATTTCTCATGTAAGTACAAACATCGTGAATCAATAGCCCAGCTAACCCTCATACTACATTTGCTTGCCTTCACACTTTCGCCCAGATCACATCAGTCTCGTATCAGCACCGGAAGTGGCATTATGTCAAGCGAGATACCAGCCATTCCTTCGGGAAAGCTGATGAAAGCAGATCCCATCGCTGCACTCTATCGCGCCGATGTGGAGACAGCCATCAACGCGTTCACCTCCAAACACTCTGGAAAGCGACCACGCATCGTAGGCATCCTCGCCACGGACTCGAAACCGTCGGAGATGTATGCTGAATTCACGAGGAAGACGTGTGAAGGAATGGGTGTGGACTTTGTTCTGAAGCGGGTGGGAGGCGCTGTTCCAAATGCAACTGAGGGAGAGGAAGCGTCGGGAGAAGCCGTGGATGGCGAGGGTTTGGAGTCAAGCATTATCGAGGCGAATGAGGATTCGGATGTGGATGGTATTATGGTAGGTCCGCTTCATCTCGAAATACTTCTGAGATGTCTATATCCTTGATTTCCTCCCCCCACCCAAGGTATACTATCCAATCTTTGGAGGGTTGCAAGACCATTACCTGCAACAGGTGCGTGCAAGAATTGGTTGCCGCAAATCTTGCTGATTTATGAAGGTCGTATTCTTTGGCATTGGAAACGATAGGTCGTCTCGCCTTTCAAGGACGTCGAAGGTCTAAATACGAAGTTTCACTTCAACCTTTATCACAAGTAGGCTCGCGGCATGACCTCAAGAGAAGAGAAGAACGATCACTTACTCGTTCCATGACTTCTTCATTCAATTTGAATAGTATTCGCTTCATCCGACCAAACTCGCTGGCTTCCGCCCTCCCACTGTCGTCGACAGGACAAGAAACTGGGGCGAATTCTGACACCCCGCCTCCAGGCTTGGTAAAGTCCATCTTGCCTTGCACACCTTTGGCAATCGTCAAGTGCTTAGAGTATATGGGTGTATACAATGCTCACCTGAGTTACGGAGACCGTGCATACGGCAAAACTATCACAGTCATCAATCGGTAAGCCTGATGAAGCAATAAACTCGCCGTGTTGAACTCATCCTCTGAATGGGGCAGATCGGAGGTCGTCGGGCGACCGCTGGCGGCTCTCCTATCCAATGATGGTGCTCGCGTCTTCTCTGTCGACATTGACAGTATCCAAGAGTACACGAAGCGACCTACCACGACCTCGGATGCCACCATTATCAATGCTCCCCGCCGTACATACCATCCAAGGCACGTTGTACGTCCCACATCCAACACCCTCGAACAGTGCCTCGCCATCTCGGACGTGGTCATATCCGCCGTCCCAAGCGCTTCGTACAAGGTCGTCACGTCGAACTTAAAGGATGGGTGCATTTGTGTGAATGTCAGTTCTGAGAAGAACTTTGAGAAGGATGTACGGGAGAAGGTGAGTGACACGAAATGGCGGTGATGAACAGCAGAATGATTATCGGTCACGGCCGTTTCTCAAAATAGGCGTCTTTGCATCTTCCTTCGGTTGGCAAGGTTACTATTTTGATGCTGCTGCGCAACCTGTAAGTGGCAACTTTGGTAGGAGGTCCCTTCCACATGAGTCCTTAAACGCGCCTTCCCATAGGATGCGGTTGTGCAATTACCAAGAGCTACTGCAAGACACCAGCGGCAAGTAAGGGAGCAGGCGAAAGGACCGGATCTATCCTCCGTAATGTATTCACTGCCCTGATATTTTGGAGAATGCAAGTTTATAGAGTATGCAAAAGAGGAAAGAGTGTTTGAAGCTGGTGATTCCGGAAAGGTAGCGAGCGCAAAATCTGATGATCAAAAGGCAAGAGTAGCGTTGCGGTGAGAGAGACATAGACAGAGAGAAGGGGCGGTCCAGGATTTCTAGCTGGCTCATGACGTGGAGAAGCTTTGGGGTTTCGGTGTTGTAGAGTCCCTGGCGAAGGTCATGCTGTTACGAGCGCTGTTAGGCGGCCGCGGGGTGACAGGAGTCTGAAACCCAGATGCGTCATCCCCTGGCAAGATGCGTATCCGTTGACGATGAAGCTGCATCGCAAAGAAGATTGACGCGAATTTAGCAGTCGAGCGATAAGCACCCGAAGGCTGGCTACATACCATTGGTAGTTTGGGTATTAGAACGAGAACTAGCGACGTGAAATTGATGGCGAACATCCAAGGGTTGTAGTTGGTGAAATGAGTTGAAACAAGGAACCTGGGAGCGGATTGCGTCAGGCGACACGGCAGCGACTGCGGTAGTATATATATTACTCACAATCCTATCGGAACGCAGAGAAGCCACTTTTTAGCCGGGGTGTACTGCGCGCCTTCGTCTATTTGTTCCCATAATGTGAGATCGTCGTAAGCCCCACCATGCATCTGAGTGTCGAATGGTATGCCGGTGACATAGTGGAACATTAGGAATGTCAACTATAGACCAATGAAAAGCCGACGTCATTAGAGATGAGTGATAGCTTGACATTAGGGAATGTCAACGTGTCTCCCCTGAGTGACGACTTACGGCCATGTACCCGATGTTGGTCAGCGTCCAGCTGATATCTTGAGAGCCATTAGGTATGAGGTCGAAGAGAAGTTTTCCAATAAGGATGAGAACGATATGCATCATCCATGCTCCTAGAAGTAGTCGCGTGGCAGCAATCAAGAAATAGTTTCGTCAGTCGAAGTACAGATGCCGGCGAGAAGTGGTGGTGCGATAATCTGCGCACCTTTGCTATTCACCCATTCAGCATTTCTGTTAGTATAAGCACCCTGGTCCAAGGCGTCATCTAGAGTCTCTTTGATCTCCTCGACTTTCATGATACTGCCGCTCCTAGCGCGGCCCCGGGCAGTGGATGACATTGCGGATGAAGAAGCTGTTGCTCTCGGTGGAGATGAAGAGGATGCTATGGTGATTGCTGGTGGTGCCTTTGATCTAAGACCGGCGTTCGTGGTGACAGTGGACATGACCGAGTCGCCGAGAGAAAGTGGAACGGATTAATGAATATCGTCGGTAGCCGTACCGTACACGGTATCCCACGTTCCAATGCCCGAACATGTGAATTAATTAGATTAAGGCCCTCGAGAACGCGTGTACCAGCGAAAAGTACGGCGAGAGCACTGCATGGATGACATCGAGGTGTTGATCTATCTCTGCAGCTTCTTGTGGACTGGTTGGTCTTAAAGAATAAGGGCCCCACCTTGCCTTGCAAGTCCAGTCAACAACAGTGGGATACAATCTACAACGATGGTGCCTGACTGCAATTCCAGCCCAGGAAAGCGTCCCTCACTGCGTTCCTATCATGTCAACCCTCGCCCTCGTATCGAATCCACATCTCGACGATACATCCGCAAAGATCCGTTCAAAGCCAGTCCCTTGGGAGGTGAGTTTCAATACATCTACAAGCTGTGGTCAAGAGCTCACGAGCCCTTCCGTTCAGGGGTACCAACGAGCGAATCTTGTCACGGCCGAGGAGCTCACATTGATCAAGCGCGTTGATAGGCTATCCAGAGCGAAGACCGAGTCTATTCTTATCACCGATGGTCAAGTCTACGCAACTTTGTACCTCCGACTGTTGAAGAAGCTAGTCAGGGTTGATACTATGCAATACATCCTCGTTATGATCGGGGATGCCCTGCTTGGTATGTGTGTCTGTGTAACGCTCGACTCAGAGCGAGAGTCCTCTTAAGCTGATTGACGCGGGCTTCAGATCACGATGAACGTATCCCGCTATTTACGAGGAGCATCGAGGGCGAACCAGAGTTACCTTATGGGCCACTACTGCAGTGCGTGACACCTGTATCTGGATGGTATACCTGTTTCAACTAAGCCCTTAACTGCAGTGCCTTGGATACGCAAGACGAGTTCATCCAGCTCAAGACAGTTCAAATCTTGACAACCCTCCTTTCCTCACAACCCACGCCGCTGGAGGAGAAACAAATGAAGCCGCTTTTCAATGTCATCTCGAAACTTGTTAAAGGGGTATCACTAAATGGTCGAGACGTTGGCGTACAGAGTTTGGAGGCATTACTCCCGCGGCAAGAATGCAGGAAAGCATTGTGGGGGCTACCCGTGTTGATCAATGGGTGTGTTATGCCACTGTCACCACGGTGGTTTTGCGATGCTAATAGCTTACTTTTGGGAAGCCTTGTTGAAATACTGGAGTCAAATCCGTCCCCACAGATGTGCTATCAAGTCTGCTTTTGCTTCTGGCTGCTCACCTTTGAGCAAAATGTCGCTGAACAAATCAATCGGTAAGCGTGCTCGGCGTTCACGTACATTTATCGCGGCAGGAACCATCTCATGCCTTACTTATCCCTAGTAAGTTCGACGTCGTCCCCCTGCTCATGTCCATCGCGCAGAGCGTGGTGAAAGAGAAGGTGCAACGTGTGATTGTGGCAACATATAAGGTGAGGTCGCCCGGTGGTCCAAGGCGACCTGGTGTCTGAATGAAAATACTGGACCTCCAATAGAATCTAGTCCTCAAGGCCCCGTCTGCGAACCTGCCCGCCATGTTGGTCGCAAAGCTGCTCCCCTTCATCAAGAATCTCTCAACACGGAAGTGGAGTGATGAGGAGATTGTGGAGGACATCGACTTCTTGAAGGATGAGTTGACCAAGAACTTCGAGAGCTTGACGTGAGTTTTTGAAGTGTCCCATCACTTGCATCATTGTGCTGACCCTATGTATCCGTCTGTGGCCTCAAGAACGTATGACGAGTACACGTCTGAGTTGAGCTCGGGACATCTCAGCTGGACACCTGTTCATGATTCGGAAACGTTCTGGAAGGAGAACGCTACGAAGCTGAACGAGCGCGATTATGAGCAATTGAAGTATGTTCTTTGCACTATGGGTAGCACCCCCGCGATGGTTGGTATCTCAACTCACGATTACTTGCAGGACTCTCGTTGCGCTGCTCAAGAGCTCGTCGGATCCTACTGTCCTTGCTGTGGCGTCACACGATGTCGGGCAGTACATTAAGTACTATGACCGAGGCAAGAAGTGAGTACCATTAACTATTTTATTTCCCTTATCTTCCGATTTGAAATACGCACTGTTTTTTCAATAGACCGTTGGACGATCTTGGGGGGAAGACGCGCATGATGGAGCTCATGACCCACGAGAATTCAGACGTTAGGTACCAAGCGCTCATCACCGTTCAGCGGTTAGTCAGCCAGGCATGGGTGCAGTAGCTCAATCTGTGTAGGTATCGTGATAGGCTTGTAATATATAGGTCGGCAAATGAAGTAGCATCCTGGTCTAAATGCATAACGAGATCCGTATCCCTTGCGCTGACGAGTTTCCTCTTCACTCCGATTCAGACGTTGACTTCTTCCGTCCCTCTAGCATTACCCTCGTGAAGAGTTCCCTAACCTCCTTGGGGCGCTGGCCCAGAATGCCATGGCCTGAATGAATAAAACCAGGCCAGCCCGTCAGCTCTCAACTACTCCACTAGTCTCAATTAATGCGCTTACCTGCATCCTTCCACACAACAAACTCCGCCTCGGGCATGCAATGCGCCAGCCAATGGGAGTTGGCAGGTCGTATCAGATTATCCTGGTCCCCGGTCAAAATGAGAACTTTAGGGATGGACTTTGATATCTTGGCGAGCCGATCAGGAGATACATAATGCCCCAGGCCAGCGTACATCTGCGACAAGGCGCCCATGAGCTCCTGTGGGCGTGTCGTAGTGATACGCTTCAGGACCCTTGGTTTTAACACTTCGTAGTTGGTTAGAGAGGGCTCGTCGTACTCGATTGCAGGAGAGTCAAGAAAGGCTTGTGGGTACAACATTGGCAGGAGGATAGGGATCTTCTTCTCTGGTTCTTTGATGAATGTTAACCTGCTAAGGGTTAGTACCAAACGTGTAGCCCAATGTAATTAGCTGCATCGCACCGAGCCAGACTAGAGACACCCTTCCATGGTGCGAGGTTGTTCCAGAAATACCCTCCTGCAGAGGTAACGATGAGAATAAGAGAGGCTGCGCGAGGAGCGATAATAGACGCTAGCTCGAGGGAAATCATTCCCCCAAGTGATATCTGTTGAAATTATAGTTTATGTTAGTAGAGTATTTTGAAATATTGAATAGCGTCTCTGACGCACTCCCACCTGCAGAGTGTAACCCTAAATCAGTCTCTGCGTTGGTGCAATCGATTATGATATGTCACTCACGATGTGAATCTGACGAGGGCTTGTCCACCCTACATAATCTAGAAGGATAACGACATCATGCGCCATGCCACTCGTACTTTCGACTGATGTCAGACATTGATCAACAGTGATTGGAGAGATAGGAGTTACGTACGTGTATGGTCCTCTAGGGGTTCCGCTGTTTCCAACACCACGATTGTCGAAGACCAGCACTGAGTACTTGTCGGAGCCGTCTGCGGAGTTTACATTCGTGAAGTACTGGAGGATAGGCAGCCATCCAAATGAGCTCGCGTTCAGCCTAGAGAGCCCGTCAGCTCTCTCCCCATTTCCGCCGAGATTTAAGGCTGTACTTACCCCATAATCAGGATGATCTTTTCAGGCCCATTTCCGTGGATCTAAGAGGAAGCGCGACCCGGGGTCGAACGCGCAAGTCAAGTTACCCAAGCAAAATGTTTGGTTGTCGCGTGGTTGAGGCTCCCACCTCAAAATATAGCGAGTGACTCTGCAAAGGAGATGCAGAAGTTGAAGGGTTTTCCCTCTGTTGATTCTTGTGGTCAATGGCAGTGACGGGACATAACCCCTTCCTGTGGAGCGTTTTGGGATCAAAGACGGTGGGATACGATGACAGGTCAGAGAACGCTAAGGACGCTGCTTCGGCCATCCTTAATTTGGTATCTAACGGCACAACAGAAGCGTTTAGAGCCTTTTAAACCTCTATCGCAGTATCGAGGAACCCACTGTTTAACCTTTACTTCGCAATTGCCGAATTGGATCGTGGTGGAGACAGTATTCAAGACGTGTGAGTTCAGGGCACGTCCCTGGTTACTCTTGCACCAAGTATTGAGTATTGACCACGTCGCTACATCAACATTTCCGCCCATCCAGCTCAACAGCGCCATCAGCAGCTGTTAGGATGGCTCAAGACTCTCATTATGTGTCGGACGAATCGCGACTGTCGGTATCTAGCTGTCATTTAGTCTTCTACGAAATAATTGCCGTCACGACTGCAATGAGACGGAATTCGCGATGGGCGTCTGCTCAGCCGGGTTTATCGAGAGGGACGAGTCTAGCGAGCAGCATGGGGCTACGAACGCCTTCAGGAGGGACTGAGGCTTCCAATAACGCAGGCCAAAATAAGCACGAGGTTGCTTTGATGGTTGGATTCGACGAGTTGAAGCGTACGCTTCACGATACAGATGGTATGTAGTTGCGGAAAGTGAGAAAGTAGAGATGTTCTAACTTCTCTTTGCCGTATAGACATGCGGTCTTTATCGCTTACGACTCTGCTGCATCCTTTCCTCGCTATAATTCGCTCGCCCTTGTCAACAGGACCCATAACATCTACCGCACTGGCATCTCTTGTCAACTTCTTCGTATCTGGAATAATCACACCGACCTCACTAGATATCTCACCGGCCCTCGTGGCGATGAGCAACGCTCTAGCTCATTGCAAGTTCGAAAGGAGCGACTCGGCTGGAGACGAGGTTGTCTTGCTCAGGATAGTCAATGTAATCGACGAATGTCAGTCATCCTCCGTTGGAGAAATGCTGGGGGATGTAGAAATCTGCGAGATTCTAGAGACAGTGCTCACGATATGCTGTCAGATGCGATTAAGCGGTGCGCACAGAGTTCCCATCAAAGCGCGTCCTCCAATGGGATGCTGATGCTCCCTACATAGAAACCCTTCGGCGATGTGCCGAGTCCGCTATGTATGCGATGGTCCGCCGCGTCTTCGCGCGACTCGACTCCTTAGATCCTGCCTTGGATACTGAGGGTGCCGATGAGCCACAAGGTCCGCACACATCACTCACATTACCAGTTTCTACGGGCTTACTTTGATGTTAGCTTCCACTCCATACGGCCTACCATCCGCTCAGGAACTTGTTCGAGTCCTCGTCAACCTATTGGATCCCAACGACCAACAGCACACAGATTCTATCCGTTTAACTGCGCTTGGAATCTTGAACGCTGGTCTTGAACGATCTGGGGCTCGCATGGCACAATTTCGATCCCTGTCCAGTATTCTGGTGGACAGTGGCTGCAAGTATCTGTTCCAATTGGCACGATCCGAAAACCCGACCGTTCTTCGATGGGCGCTTCGCGTCATCGCTACCCTCTCTCAAACGATGCGCTCGCACCTGAAGCTGCAAACAGAACTTTTTTTATCATTTTCTGTGGATCGGCTAGCGCCGCCCATGCTTCTCTTGCCTCCTAAGGTGCAACTGTCGTTAAATTCATCTGGACAGAACAGAAGGAATGCGTCGCTACCCGGGACTCCTGTTCTTGACACATCCTATTCGAATAGCTCAGGGAATCCTTCGTCAGATCCTTTGATGCTAGACCCCGCTGCTTCAGACCGAGAGCCTACGCCTCCTTCAAGGCCAGGGATCGTCCCTGCTAAGGGTCTCACAAGGGAGCTTTTGCTGGAAACCATTGGTCATCTTGCCCGGCAGCCGACGTTCATGGTTGAAATGTGGGTGAACTACGACTGTGATGTGAATTGCGAAGACCTATTCGAACGACTACTTGGTTTCTTTACTCGTGTGAGTGATCTGGCTCTTATTGCACGCTTCGGGCGCCTGTCTCACCGATCCCAACCTAGGGCGTCTACTCAAATCATTACGTTGGGAGTTTGGAGTCTCAGCGTTATGCAGCGCAGCTCATCTGTCTAGATGTCATCCTTTCCTATGTTAACAACTTGGCAGCGCGGGCGGAAATGGTACGGGTTATGATAACTCCTTCCAACTTCCACTGGTGCATAGATTGATGATACCTCTCCTCCACAGCCTGTTCACGAGTGGCCAGTAGTCAGTACATATCGACGTTTTCGTCGACATCGTGACCTCATTCTGAGTATTCTTTTGCAGGCTTTCCCTCAACCCGAGGCCCTGACCACTGCCAAGAGTACAAAGGGCATCCTACTCACGGGAGCCACTCGCTTCAACACAAAACCGAAGACTGGGCTTGCATACCTGGAGGAAAATGGCTTACTGTACCGGCCTGAGGACAAGGACATTCCGCGTACACGTAGTTTGGCCAAGTTTCTTAAGAACACCCCTCGGTTGAACAAGAGGGTCCTTGGGGACTGGATCTCAAGTCCAGACAATATAGAAATCCTGAAGGAATTCATTGACTTATTTGACTTTACTGGGGTATGTCATTCAGCCCGCGACGCCTTTACCCTAACTAAAGTGATACATATCATCATCAGAAATCAGTTGCCGATGGATTGCGACTCTTGTTGGAATCGTTCAGGCTCCCTGGAGAAGCGCAACCAATTGCCCGAATTACCGAAACGTTTGCCAACGCGTTCTTTGCATCGGGACCGGGTCAGTGGGTTGCGTTACCTCGTCGCAAGGGACACGCCTGATGTTTTCTTTTCCAGCCGAAGTAAAATCCACGGACGCCGTCTACGTGCTGTCTTACTCGGTCATCATGCTGAACACAGATCTATATAATCCTCAAAATCGGGTGAGCAGAATGTCAAAACAATCGGCAAGGACATGCACATAATACGAGCATATCCCAGAAACGCATGACCTTTGAAGACTACCAGAAAAATCTTCGAGGTGTTAACGATGGAACCGACTTCGACCCTGCGTATCTGGTGAGCCCGACGCATATATATACAGATCAGAAGAGAAAGGAGCTCATACTGTGTTTCAGCGGTCTATATACGAGTCTATTAAGGCGCGCGAGATCGTTCTACCCGAGGAACACAGTGGATCCCTTGGTTTTGATTACGCTTGGACGGCTTTGCTTTCCCGATCAAAAGATGCTGGTCAGAGCTAACGCGCTCGTAACAAGAGAGAGTCTTCGCTGACTCGTGACCATCCAGGCCCCCTTCTTACTTGCCGAACATCTCAGTTCGACCGTGCCATGTTCCAACAAACATGGAGATCCGTCATTTCTGCGATTGCGTATGCGTTTACCGCCTTTGATGATGATTATGTGGTTGAGCGGGCCATTGCTGGCTTCCGTAAGTGTGCGACGCTCGCCAGCCATTTTGAGCTACCTGAAGTGTTCGACTATATCGTTCGTTCGCTGTCGCACGCAACCGGCCTTTTATCCAACGATGACATGAAGTCTTCGAAGTTCCCTATTGTACAGGTTGAAGGCGCTTCCCTTACGGTGTCCCCTTTATCCGTCCGATTCGGGACGAACTTCCGAGCGCAGCTAGCCGCCGTAGTCTTGTTCACTATCGCGAATGGGAACGGGAATGCTATTCGTGAGGGATGGATACTCGTGCGTCATATCTTTTTTGACAGTTATTACATTCGCTTATTTCATCGTTGTCACTAGATTTTCGAGATGTTCCAAACACTTTTCATTCATTCTCTTCTTCCTCAGAAGATGCTCCAAATGGAAGACTTCTTGGGAGGCGCATCTGCTATTCCCATGCAGGGAGCCCCTCCAACGGCACCATTGGCTAGATCAGATGGCGGCCTATTGTCTGCTCTGTCTTCTTACCTTTTGACGCCATATGGGGCCAGCTCGGATTCACTTGGCCCAGAGCCGACACAAGATGATATCGAAAACACACTGTGCACCATGGATTGCGTTTCGTCATGTAAGGTCGATGAGTTATATAGCCAGATTATGTGAGCACGGGCCTGGCATACGCAACACTTCAGACACTGATCCAATCCTAGGTCTCTCCAGGTGGATGCGTTAGTCGCGGTCCTCCGGGCCCTTCAAACTCTTGCCGATCGCCGGACTGTGGACATCCTTGTTGACGAAATTATAACTGACCCGACACTACCGAGCGACGGGCGACAGGAGGCTGTCAAAGAGCAACTACCTTACGATCCGACCTCCGTTTTCCTCCTGGAAACGATGATAAGTGCCGTACATCATACTGCGCAGCATATTGAGGAGACCTGGTGGGTGATATGCATTTTTCCTTACGTGCTAGACTGAATCTTCTTTAAGGCCAATTGTCTTCGATCATCTTTCTGGAATTTTGAAAGCATCTGAACGCTTTAGTATCCTTCTGATTGAGCGCGCCGTTGTTGGGCTGCTACGACTATGTCTAATCATCGCAGAAAAGGTACGTGTGGCCGACCAGGGCGGCGTCACGTACGCTGACGCATGTGACGGACAGCCCAGCTTGCATGACCAGATATATATTGCCATCGACCTCCTTCGTGGCTTGCCACCTTCTGTCATGAACTCCGTTGCTGAACAATTATCAGCAGGGCTAGCCTTACTTCTGAAAGAACATAATATCATGAGGTCTGCGATCCCCTAGCGCATTCCTTGACGTGATTTGTCTAACCCTGTCCTTTCATTTGGTCAGATCTTCGACTGAATGGGGTTTAGTTCTCTCATTGATCAGGGGCACAGTGGCACATCCAGAAGCAGCAAAGAACTCATTCAGGCTACTGCAGGAGCTTCTGACCGCGGATAATCGCCAGGTCGTGACGTCCGACAACTTTACTGGATTCGCCTCTCTGATCGAGAGCTTTGCGTCGGCTGCTGGCCTTGCTGTCGAGGGAAAGCGCCAAGATCGACGAAACTTCACCCCAGCTGCAAGCTTGTGCGTGTGTGGTCTTGCTCACATATTATTCTTTTTCCGACAATACCTTTTCTTCCAGAGAGCCGGTAATAACACGAGGGACTCGGGCTGTCGACATGTTATCTGACTTAAGGAAGTTCGTCCCGGGCTTTATCATCCAATCATCTCTTGCTGAGGAAGGTGAGCCTTGTAATACGATCCAACTGTGTTCCCTCTGATCACTTCTAACCTCGCAGCATGGGTCAATTTCTGGATAACTTTGTTGAGCGCACTGAGCAGACAGTCTGCCAGCTCCAGCAGAGAGGTCAGGCACCTGGCGATTGGACACCTCCAGCGCATCCTTCTCGGCCCTCAGATATCATCTAGTGCACTGGGCCCTGTCGATTTCGCTATTCTTCTCGATCGCGTCGTCCTTCCGATGATGGAAGATCTCCTCACGCCCCAAGTGTACGTCCGCGATCCGCAGGGCATGTCGGAGACGCGACTTAGAGCGTCGACGCTCCTTTGCAAGACCTTCCTTCACTTCTGTGTGCGGTCTGCAGAGGACATCGAGGCAACCGGCAAAGTATGGCTTTCTATTCTCGACATCCTTGATCGATTCATGCATAGTGGCAAGCGTGACCAACTGGTCAGTTCACTTCGGCTACTTCTGGGATGGGCGGCAGCTAATGATTTATGCACAGTATGAGGCCGTGCCGGAGTCGTTGAAGAACGTTGTCCTAGTCATGAATGCATCTGGAATCCTCGTGCGGCCGATAGGGCTGGATAGCCTCTCTATGTCACAGGCGAATCTCTGGCAATCTACTCATGAGAGGATGGAGAAGTTCCTACCCGGCCTCCTGGACGATTTAATTCCATCCCCTCCCTCTGAAGCACAGGCGCCTGATGCAGAGAACACAGCAACCGTCCTTCCAGGGGCCTAGGATATATCACTTGCAAGCTATTGAGCTGATTCGCAATCCTTTGTATTCCACTATATTCTACATCGCAGCCTTCGAATCCAGAAATGGAAAGAGAAACAGAAATATCATATCCAAGTACTTTTGGGAAAAGGAGAGTATAAATTTCGAACTATAAACAAGTCTGTAATTCACAACGAAAAGAAATCAAAGATATACACGTCAGTCCTAAAGGTGCCAACGAAGGGGCGAAAGATCAGAAGCCCTCAGGAGGGGCTTGCTTCCAGGGGATGCCATGAGCATCGGCAGCTGTCACGAGAGAAGGGTCAGCATTGACGTTGGGTGACGGGGATGACAAGTACTCACTGTTGATGAAAACCTTATTGCCCCACCAATCCAAGGAAATAGTGCCGCCTTTAGGATATTGGAGAGTAATGAAAATGAAGATGACAGAGATGATCGTGCCTGTAAGGAAAACACGCGATTATCCGATTAACCATGAGAACTCAAACTATTGTGGCCTTACATACCAGAATCGAGAGATGCGCTGAGGATATAATTGAACTTTGACCACCATCTGAAGTTCCTCGTACGAACAATATATTCTACGATAGAAAGTGTCAGCAACGGGTTTCTTTAACAAAAACAATCGAACGGGGACTTACGGAAAATGATGCCCACACCGAACCAAGAGGAGTAATTAATACCCGTTGCGGGTGGTATGAACGTCGGACCGTTAAGCAAGACGGGAATATTGACATATTTCACAAGCGAGTTAGGCCATTTCTTCTGCCAGAACCAGAACGGAACAGGAAGGAGCGCGCCAACGACCAACGCGTATAGCTCGGGGTGATAGGTGGCACCGTTCCCAAATTGGCGCAATGGACCAATCAAACCCCTGCAAAGCTCTTAATCAGATCGTGGCCTGTGAGAGAGGCGAGAGGGCAAACATACCAGACGGCTGATGCCGCGAAGTACACCTCATTCGTTGGACAAGTCAACATGTGCGGCTGGTCTGGGGAACAGAGATCCGGGATGTTCTCGAACATCCACACCTTAGTGCCTACTTGGGCGATAGTTGCGATGATTGTTGCAATGGCTTGACATAAGAAAGTCGCCCGTGGTGGGACCTTCATGTAATGGCCAAGTTTCAAATCCTGAGTGAATGCAAGTGCCACTTGCATAGTCTGAACCGAGTAGCACTTGAAGATCTATCACACGACAGAGAAGGTCAATAACCTGTTGATAGCAATAACATAAAATGATTCAAACCATGTTCGCGATGGGCCTCCCTTGCAGCATTGTGCCAGGAATAACTTCGGCAATCAAATTCACCCCAACCTAGGGAAATTGAAAAGGGAGAAAATTAGAACCGGTCAAATTACTCCAGAACGTGCGACCCTGCGCACCGGCTGCCCAGTCATCGCGTAGATATAACTCGAGGGGATCACGTAGATGATTGGGATCAAGATGGCCAGGAACAATGCCCACACTGGCATGTCCGTTTTACCAATCTACATGGAGCGAAACAAGGACTATGTTAGCACGCCCAAGTTTGAGGAAAGGAAAGGGAGAGATAGCGCACCACCACAGCAACAATTGCAAGTACGAAGAACATAGTAAAAATCAACGCATACCACCAGTCCGGCACCTCGGGGTAATTCCTCATCAACTTGGCATGGATATCGTCCTCTTCCATCTTCAATTTCTTGACCCCGTTTAACAGCGCTTTGCCATGATACAGCGCCGTGTGGACAAGCACTGCAGTCGAGAGCATGAACGCCAAGAAGTAGGTGATCACGTATGTTGCTGGTAAATATAAAGGCGAGTATGCATCATAGGCAGTGGTGTTCAGTCGCATGTCGGAGGTGATGACGGCCGACACGTTGTATGGCTGTCCGAAACGATCGTACGGGCCGTTGCCCGACATCGGAATGTACGACATGTTCCACACCTGCAATGAGAACAGCCCGTGGTCAGCATTCCGAATGATCGACTGGAGAGAGAGGGAAATGCACAGACGTTGTTGTAGTACATGATTGGGCAAAGGATCCAGTAGAAGAGGACGAATCCCACGAAGATGTGGACTTCAGCCCACCAAGGGACCATTAGGGGTGAACCAATGTACGAGATCTGATTCCAGTCGAACGTCAAGATGCCCATCCCCAGCCCGCTTATCACGCCGAAGAGTTGATTGACGACCACGTTGTTGGGTTTGATCCAGCATATGAATGAGAACGTGGACAAGGCTTGGAAGAGGAAACCTGAAAGAATCGTACAAGATGCTTGAATCAGCACAAGGCGGGCTTGTAGGCCCGCAGAGAGCATCCCACCTGGAATGAAGTAATATATGAAGGCCGCAGAGGTAGCGATCATAAAGAACTTGTATCTTGTGATGCCACCACCCTCCTCAATCTCGTCGTCCTCGGCGTGCAACGTGTTCAAAAGGGTGCAAGTGACCAGGTTCGCTGGCCAAATAAGAGAGGCAGGCCAAACTAGGAACCGACGACAGGCACCCGAAAGTCCAAAACCGGTGAGCTGCGTGGCGAGCATCAGGAGTATCGTGAACCTGGCGGGGAGAATATCGGAGTCAGTAATGTAGCGGTGCCTTACGCATCAGACGCCACAGGGCTCGGCTCCCAAGGGCCGGGTGAGCCCAGGGAATGTGTTTAGTCCGCCGTGTCATGGCGACGATGGTCTCCCTCTATCGGAGGTCCAACCATGACGACGTCCACGAGGGCATTAAGCCATTGTCCTCGAGCGGATGTTCACACCCCCACAAAGCGCCCGTCTCCAGAAACTCCGATAGAGTTGCCTTGCGCTGAGACAAGGGACTGAGTAAGGAAGATTGCACTCACGAAAGGCCGAGGTTGTAGTTGTAATATTTCTCGCTGGCGACAATCACATTCATCGCGTAGGCAGGGTTGATACTGACGTTGGCCATTATGAAGATCAAGACGTGCTCCTTGATGTTGAATGGACCGGGGTTGAGCGAGACCTCCTGACCACCCCAGACGGGAATCCATGACCATAGGGTCCACACTTGGATCGGCAAGATGAACGCGAACAGCTTTCCCAGCGGATGTGCGAGTAATCTATAGGAGCCAGAGAGTTGGTCAAAGAGCCAGCCTCTAGAATCTCCCCTCCAGGAACAGGGAAACGCAACGGAATGAACACTTACAGCAGAATTAACGGAGCAACGTACGGTGTCGGGTACCGGAAGTTGAAGAACATATTTAAAGCGCTTCCGATTGTGCAAAGCGTGATACCGAGGAACCACATGCGGAACGTCATGACGGGCATCTCCGGATCGTCCACGTTGGATACGGATGCGCGGACCTCTGGGTACGGAGAGTCCTCCGTGTCAAGCTCGTCAAGGTCATACATATGCGTATTGTGCTGGAGGTGGCCCCCACCACCAGATGATGGTAAAGTGGCGCTATACGGTACGTTGGTCAAGGAAAGGTCCGTTCTGTATTAAGGCAGTAAAGGCGTAAGACTGGGCTACCACCGAAAAGAACAGACAAAAAAGAATTACTTAGATCGCATGGAATCCAAGCCACCGCTATCATCTGAGCTGGCCGTCTTGAGGCGCTTCGAGTCGGAACGATATCTCAAACCATCGGCATCAGCCAAGCCTAAGTCCCCTTCCCTGTCCAGCCTTCCATGGTTTGGGTAAGTCGTGCTGGTGCCGGTCGGATCACCGCCTTCGTCGCCCGAAGACTTTCTGTCAGATATCCAGCCCCGTTGCCTGATAAGAAAGGAAATTAGGTGAATATCCTACGTATCCGTATCAAGCGCGCTATCGATAGCTGACCTCTGATCATCATGATCGTTACTGTGAGTGGTATAATGGGAAGAGGCCATTGATGTTGGAGGAGGAAAATGATTGTTGGGATCATTGTTGTTGTAGCCAACGCCAGTTGTGGGCACAGTTGCAGCAGTAGAGAGGGGTGTCATATTGTAGGTCTCTTGATACCTGGGTCCATCCTGGTTATAGGGAGTCGAATCATAGGCAAATGGAGGGGCAGTAGATGCTGTGACTGGAGGGGTCGAGGCCATCGAATATACGGTCGAGGGCGGTTGCGCATATCGTCCAGGTATCGCACCAAGAGGGACCGCAGATGATGGTGTCGCAGGTCCGGTGCTGTATTGGCCTCCTCTTGCGGAGTCGGTTCCGGTTCCGGGTGCATCGGTTGGATACGAATAAGCGAACGCCCCACCTCCTTCTGGCAACGAAGGCATCTGATTTTGATGCTGTTGATGCCGGACTCGAGCGGCTTGGGCATTTTGTAGCTGCTGAAGTTGTTGACCTTGAGCGGTATTTGGGGGGAGATAGGCGAACACATCCTCATCGTCGCTCTCCTCGTACTCTTCTTCGTCATCCTCTTCGTACTCATCCTCTTGGATTGTTTGGTTCTGGCTTTGGTTTGCGGTGGTGGGGCGATGGCCACCTTGGGATTGGCCTAGTCGTGGACGGCCCCCGCCTCCTGCTGACGCGGTTCCAGGTCGATGGTCCTCCCAGCTTTCGCCAGTCTGGGGTGGATAAGCACCCCCACCGGTGGATGGCCGATATGACATAGATATTTAAAAGAGGAGCAAGTGTTGACGGATTGGTGGTGATTTTGAGGGGAGGTTTGATGATAACTTGAAATGAAATGAGTGTCGATGGAGTGCAGAAGCACTAGTCTCGGGTCCTTCTCCTCAGTCTCTGACTTGCTACGAGCTCGAAGATGGGGGGAGCCTTTCGGTCTAAACTGGTGGCCAGCTGGAACGAAAAATGGGTAGGTGGCTGGAGGAGAATGGAGGGGTGAAGGGGGAGATGGAACAAGGAGCGGCAGGCGAGCCAGCGGTCAAGTATGGAATCAGTTACGAAAAGTTCCCCTGAAACGTTGATACCCCTACCGTCAGAATCGATGATTACAATATGTCTCTAATGAACCATGGGCACACTGATATTCCATACGGCCCTTTCTTCTTAGCATCGTCTATTACACTCTGAGTGTCGTACGGATCGCCTTCGCCCATGACTGATCGTTACGTTTGCAACCCCCGCTGAAGGCGTCTTATGTCCGTGAATGAAAGAACGCCACCCCAAGGAACAGGCACGCCAGGGCGTTCGAAGTTGAGTATCCCCGCAGATCACCGCTAGACCGTTGAAGAGAAAACACTCTGTAGACGCCCAAAATCTCCTGGTTCTGGATCTATCCAATCTCCTACCGTACGTGTGCCAAAATCCATGCCTGCGTCGACGTTTGCGCCCGTCATGCCAGTCCATCCAAGCCGACTACCATCGTCCGATATCTGTCGGCGGAAAAGATTCAACCTGAGCACCAGCGCTTTCCGATAGCCGCGTGCCGCCTGGGTTTATCCTCGCATGGCGAAACAGGTCCAGGAGGACGGCGTGGAGGCCTCTCAAAAAAGGTACGCAAAGTGCTTCTCTGATCGAGATGTTACCGTGAGGATCCGCAGCAACCTGCGTCATCTTACGAATTTACATGAAGAATAGATTCTGATCATTCAACGGTGTACACGTCCGACGATACGCCCCAGCTGACAAATAAGGGGGGTCCACCAATAGGAAGGGCCATGGTCAGAGATTAAGACGGGCAATGGCGTGGGCAGTCAACGGTCCCAAGAGACTCATCCACTTCACCGCCTCGGCATGATGTAGGATCCTTATCTGCAACCATCAGAAATGGGGATGCCGAGGTCTGGTTATTGCTCCCGCCGAACTTTGCAAATCTTCGGGTTCTCTCAGCAGTTGGCTGCTTCACTGGAGGTTTTGTCCATAATCCGCCAAACTAGCTGGCAATGAACGTCGGAGAAGCTTATCTGTCATACGGAGATCATCCAAGAGTGCCACACAAAGAGAAAAATGGTGAACATCTTCCGCCGGTGCCAACGCTATCTATATGCGTGCAGTGGCTTAATCCAGTTACAATACTGGGGATTGCCGGACTCTGTGATACCTCAGCGAATGAAGGGAGCTGGACTCTCCGTTCGGCGGCCTAGCCTTTCCCCACAACTCCCAGACATATATTAATGTCCATTTCCGTGTCTCTTTAACTGTTATCTTTAACTCCTTACTTTGAGCCTCGCATCGGCTTACGTTCGATATCGGTCGATGAACACCTTGGGTCCTTCTAACCAACTCTATCCCACATCAAAGGATACTCAATAGCTTCAGTCAGTCCCACGCCGTCACGCTTCAAATCCACACTTTGAACGTAAGCAAGAATTGCTTCCGTTTAGTTGGCGCGTGTACAGAAAAAGGAAGAGCGGGAGCATGTCGAGGACACAATGATCTAAAAGCAATATCACCCCAATCGCCTATTATCGAATGTCAAAACCACTTCGAGGAATGAATTCACAAAGGGAACCGTCGCCTCCATTAGACCAGGCGAGGAAGCAACTCCGTCGTATTCCAAGTCACCCCTTTCCTCTCCAAGCTCTTCCATCTCGGACCCGACGGCCCGCCAGCCCACTTCAAACAGGCCAACTTCCGGCTCAGACCCATGGTAGCCCATATCGGCCAATGAATCCAATCCTTTGGCTCAGGCTGTCGAAGGTCCCAGAACGAGTTTCCCCATCGCCCGCGGAAATTCAATACTGCCATGGTCTGTTCTGGTGTGATGTCCTTGTTGTAAGCGGGCTCGAGAGGAGTGGAAGTAGGCCCGGTCGAACCAGCCGAGTTAGGATCGGCGAGCGATGCGGCGCCAGGTTGTGGTGGGAATGCAGTCGTGGTCGGTGAAGGCAGTGCGGCTGAGAGCGGGGAGAACTTCTCGGTGGCGACGTCGTACCTGGCAGCGCAGTAGTTGAGGGCTGGGTCCCACAAAACGCCTTTGGAAGTGTAGTCGATAGGACCAATGAATGACACCAGGCTATACGCATGCTTCCTGAATGGGTAGGATAGACCATTAGTGAATATCCCCCCACCAACTGAAAGCGAGCGATCCTTCATACCCGTTCTTTCCATACATGGCATCTGATCGGGAACGGCTTTAGTAAAGCCTAATGAAGCTACTGTGGTAAAGGTCACTCACGAGATCCGCTCGCAACATATCCAACCGGTCGGTTCTCCATCTTCTCCATCGTCTGCCATGCCCAGGAGTGACCATCCGCGTGTGCAGAGAGGTGAACTGCAATAGGCTCCCCGTTCTTGAAACGGACCATAGAATGCTCCCAATCACCTATCGAATTTCTCAGCGGTGTCAGTACCCGATGCATCGAAGAAGTATCATGGAATCCGCTCACCAACATGGTTCCCAAAAGTGTTGAACGCCACAATATTGCCTAGGTTGTAAGGATAAAAGTCTATCCTTGGATTATCAGCCCACGGGGAAGAATTTCGAGGAAAGGTATATCAAGCTCACAGAAGTAGAAGACGTCCACGACCCCCGGCTCTACGATCGCGCTTTTATCGACCATGATAATCCATACAGGAGATGACGAGCGTCTAGTTAGTGGATCAGGTTTACCCTTTGTCGACATCAGATCTTCGATTCGTGCGTTTACCCTTGGATCGTCGTGCTAAGAACATAACTCGGCATCACATAATGGAACCTTTCAAAAAGCCAAGCTTTGCGACATACAGCTAGGCACAAGAAGACATCGTCCTTATCCACGGTCGGGTCCTCCAACAGGCGAGCTTGGAATTCGCCATTGGAAAGAAGGTGATCTGGGATGGGAACCTTGTTTCCATTAGGGTCCTGCGGCACACATAATGCCGCATGCTCTAGTGGGTTCCCTGGCCAGAACTGCTCCTCCTCATTCAGCCATAGAAGCGGCGAGTGTATGAGAGCATATGATGGAAGAGGCGGGTGTTCCGTTGACAACGTCGACATGGTTTAGCGCTCAGGAGGAGTTCGTCGTAGAGAGAGTGCTGATTTGTTCATGTAGTTGATTAATAAGCACTTACCTACCATTCGCCGTTAGCCATATGCAGCGACGACTTATAATAAAGTACTGTGAAGTATGGAATGAGTAAGGTGTGAAAATAGAATGAAATATTACTCGTTGTGAATAGCACGAAAGACGAGCAACCGACGGATCCAATCCATAGTTAACCATGAGTGACGTGGATAGACTTGGATGCAAATATAATCCAACAGAAAAATTTGATCTTGCCGTCTGATATAATGCACTTAAGTTTATTCATGGGATGCAGCCCCATTCACTTCGCTCTGCTCCCACTCCTTCTGGTGGCAGCAGATCTACCGGAAATTGGGGCGTCCACCGATCCGACTGTTTCTTAACGAACATGAATCAATTGAACCATTTCGGCTTGATAGTAAAGACAGACTTTGCATTTTCAATATTAAGCATAAATTGCAGTCCATTCCGTATGTCGGTCATCTTACCACGGCGCGCGCTCGCCTATTTCACCTTAATGCTTGAATGGACATTGGTTCTTGGCCCATACCATGGATACGTCCGTTCTTGGGGGTAGCTCAGCCTTGAGGTACCTCCCTAGTTCCCATCCTTCGAAGCGCCTGCGAGTCAACAACTCAAGCGTCCTCATTCGGGATTGAATTTCATCCCTGAATATACGCCTTCCTGTAGTACCCGATCAATACTATTCGTATTTCCATGTATCAGCTCTGACCATGTCGCATTTGGAAACGGATGGGGAATTTTTTCCGCTTTCCAATTCGACATTTCCGAGATTTTCGTATCCGCATCTCAGGCCCATTTCTTCGCGAATCAAGCCACAGTAGCCTCGAATTGAACTCCGCATGGTGCGTGATTTCTCTCCCTCCCTCCTCTCACCTCCGGTTAAATCGGGATGGCTTGCTGGCCGATCTTTCTTGCGTTATATGTGATTGGGTTCGTTGGACGTCCGCGTCGCTGTCCTTACTGGTTAGGCGATAGCTTCCGCACGAGCGAGGTTGTTCTTCAACCACTAGGCGTAGATGTCTGACCTATTTGCCTCCTTAGTTAACGTTCACTAAAACACCTATGAGTCGGCTTCCTCTGAATTTCATTTACTTCTTTCTAGCGTATCCGATCCATACTGATCATTTTCCAATGCGTCAGCTACGGCCATGTCGTGCTTGGTGACGGACCTATCGATAGAATCGAGGGGAGCAGAAGCGGCGTGACGGATTGGAGACGCAAAATTCTTGAGGACGGTGCGATTGGGATCGCTTGTTCGATATTCAGCGAGGCGTAAACCTGGGACGAGATCTGGGGCTGATCCAGTAAGGCTCGATTATTATCGTTACTGGATAGAGAGTATTCGAGAGCATGTATCGGAGAGTAGCGGACGCAGCGAGTAAAAGATTAGTACTGCTTCAAGGGGCACATCAAGCGGCTCCACAATAAAGCTTGCGCGCCGATATAACATGCTGGGTGCTACATATAAATGCCTTGATAACCTTCCCCAGCCTCCACACTCAATGGTGTTAGAAGCTTGGGTCGCAAAGGGGATCGTAACTGCCCTTGGTATCACCTTCCGCTGCTCAGCGCTTAGCCCTGGGGAATGTCATGCTCAGTTTGAGATTGAACACGCCTCTACTTGCAGGACCTGACTCCTGTTCAGAATAATGGTTCTTCTGGAAGGCGGAAACGACTCTTCCTTGGAAGAAAAAAAGCCCTCAAACCGCATGCACGGGAAGTTTCCGAATCTGGTGGGAGCCCCCATATTGGAGCATCGCTTAAGAATGGAATGTTTTTCTGCGCGGCCATGTAACTGTAGATACTTCTGTCTCGAAGCCACCATCATCGATATTGTGCTCTACATGTACAGGAAAAATACTATAATGTAACATACAATAAGGTTTCGATGTCGGCCCAGTTTGTTAGTGTCCGATCCATCATAGAGGTCGTAACCGATGGTCGAACGTGGATTATAAGGGAACGGTTCTTCTGCCACGACGCGGTGGGAGACGCAGACGATACATGGTCGGGATGACCTGCCTGATCTCCCGGCAAAAGCGAAGTGGCGAGCTCAGAAAGAGGATAGCAATGGAGAAGGGGAAATAATGATCATTGAAGTCGAGACACAGTCCATTCGATATGGTTGGTAGTGGCAGAAAATTGTTGACATTTAGGCCTTTTCAAGGCCCGCACGGCGTTATCGGTTGGGAGCATCGTTGTCCCTCGGTTTCGGTTTTGGCTTTCTCCCAGCTCCTTGTCCTCGATTCAAGAACAAGGGCCATATCTATAGGACAACAACCACAACCCCTCCTCTCGGTCCTATCCTCATACCACAGCCGTATCATCCCTCGCCAACGTCCTTTCGATAAGCCACACCACTGTTCAAGGGTCACACCACACAACGAAACCCCCCGTCAGCCCAGATATGGATTCTGATTCAGGTCGTTTCACCGGTCTCCAATGTGGAGAAGATTCATACTGCATGGATCCTACCGACTCACAGACAGACTTCCTCCATGAAACCGATGCGCATGACTTCATGACCGCCGAGGAGGTTACTTTGCCACCAAAAAGCAGCAACAAGGTCGTACCGCTGGTCTACATCGCTACGATCCTCTGCGCTCTTTGGGTCGTCTACGTGAATGTCGCGCGCCGATACAACGTCTATAAACGGAAACGAGAACTTCGGTACGTCTATGACAAGCGCTTTCAACTTGTGTACACTGGGCTTACTTTCTTATTCCACTTCCACAGTGATCGACGGCGGCGAGCTGGGATCCCTGATGAAGACGATAGACCATTCGATATCGCGTACGCTGCGGCAGCCATGGCGAGAAGGCGAGAGACAGACGAAAGGCAAAAGGCAGAGCAGGAGCAGACCAAACTGGAGGCAGCTTCCAATATGCCATTCACTCAGATGGCGAGCTCGTTTGACACACGCTTGCCATACAACGTTCGAATGCAAGGTACGTTTGATGTTTAGATTTCTGGCAACGATCCAACTCTTCATGACCGTTGCTACCCGTTGCAGGACTTCAACCGCCTTCTGGTTTGGTCCATCGTCAAGTCACTCATCCTCGGGCAAGAGGCTTCTCGCCTGCACCAGAAGTCCAATCCTTGCGGAGTCAAGGTACTTTCCTCCAGCCGATCCAGCCCCAGCAATCATCGCTTCGATATCTATACTCTAATGGGTCTGTACCCTTCTTACTTTGATCCCCACCTTGACACGTGCTAAACCTTATCTGTTACCTAGTGACAATACTACGATTGCATCCTCAGAGTCACCCCCGGGTCAAGGTCCTCCACCGCCTACATGGGAAGACCAATATGCACCACCCTCAGTCAGGGCCCTGAACGAGAAGTCTCGAGCACGACAAGCCGCCGCAGCTCCCACTACCAGCACTCTTGGACGCCGAAGCCGCAAGGATCTTCATTTCGGCAATGACAGTGAAATTGAAAACGAGGTGGTGTCGAGGCAACAACGGTTACGTACGGGATCCCAACTAGCTAAAGACGCAGATGATGAGGCCAAATTTATCGGCGTAAGTTTTTTCTTTATGCCCAAGCGACCCCTTCTTGATCTCCTGCTGCATTGCCTAACTTGACCTTCTTTGTGACATATGATAGCGGGGACACACTCGCAAACGCGGCCAAGATGCTGAAGACACCGGAGACCACGACAACTCTCGGGCCAATCCAAGGCGCAGAGTCGAAGAATTGGAGGATGCTCGTACGATGCCCGGCGCTTTGCCCGAGATGCAGCCAGCCGCTGCTGTCGCTGGAAAGCGGAAAGCAGCCGAAGAGGTGGAAGACCCTGCTGAGCAGGATCTGGAAACTGTGCAAGCACCCCGAAAGCCCAGGAAAAAGGCTAAGCGCGGGAAGGAGAAGGCGGACCGGGATGAAGGTCAGACTGATCCACCTGCAGTTGACAAGAATGATGGGCCTAGTACAAGACAGCCTGGAGAGGAGTGGTCGGCGGACGGCGTCAAGTACAAAATGGGGGAGAATGGTGAGGTGCTCAGGGAGGCCATCGTCCAGGAGAGGAAGACTGTTGTTCCCGTGAGTTTTATGACACTTCATGGTACTGGACAGCCCGCTGATGTCCACAAACAATTTTGTTGCTCCATCAGGTGAGAGATGACAGGTTGTCTCCGATCCGAAAGACCCCAAGCACCAAGACCATCTATCATAGCTTCGCACGGTCTTGGTTGACCCAAGAGGCTTTTGAAAAGGCTCAGAAAGAAGGTCGCATATCTGATGTGTTCGACCATGATGCGTTTATGGCTGAGGTTCACCGACAGGTAGGTGCCAGAAACAATGCCTTTTGACATCGTCCTTATCTCGACTCTGTCTTGACTTTTAGTCGTCACCTATGCAAGGCTCAGATATGGAAGACGACCTACGCTCAGAGACTGGACAGACACCGCTTAACACGGGCGCGTACCGTACAAAGCTTGGTTACGATCGGCCCATGCCCGCGTCACCTTCGCTCATGAACGTTATGAAGCAGAGTGCTGACGATCTCCGGCGTCAGCACATGCAGTCGCCTTCTCGGAAGAACTTTGTCCCGAGCAAGCGCGGAGCAACGATGACACGTACGGAAAGGGCTAGGGCGGAAGAGGAAGCGTGGGCGGATGTGAGACAAGGATGGCGGAGGATGAATGCCAAGAATACGCCCACACCGACACCAGCGCCTAGTGTGGTTAACGTTGCGCCGGTTGCGAGTCACAGCAGCAATCCATTCACTCCTCCAGCACCTTCACCTCCCGTCAGCCAACCGGAAGTTGCATCGGTACCGAAGCCGGCGGAGCCTCCTTCAGTCCCTGCTGTCACTGTCACTCCAGCAAGTGCCCCTATTACTCCAGCCATTGCAACTGCCCCACCAGCCGAGACCACCAACCTCGCTCCCAAACCTCCGTTGTTCACCGTTAAAGAGCCTGAAAAGAAGGAAGCGGATCCTCCCAAACCGCCAATCTTCACAATGCCTTCCTTCATGGCGCCCCCAAATCCTTCCACGTCCACGAGCGGTGTTACTCCTGCACCGGTCTTGAATGGAGCTTCCAAGCCGCCGCCGTTTAGTTTCTCTGTTTCCAAGCCACCAGAGCCAGAGTCGAAGCAGCCAACTCCCAATCCTTTCAGCGGAGCGTTTGGCACCAACAACAGCACAGTCCCTGCGACAGGAAACAAGTCTTTGTTTGGGACCGGCTTCGGAAACAATAACACGAATGCAACACCCTCGTTTGGATCATTCCAACCGACAGCGAGTGCTTCGAATACGACACCTGCCGCGCCAGAGCAGAAGCAGCCAACCAACGTCACTGTTCCATCTGTAACTAGCCAGGCGACACCGCAATTTCAACCTTTCAGCATGCCTACTCTCGCTCAACCATCCCAAACCCCATTTCAGTTTGCTTCAAGTTCTCCGTTCGGCTCGAAAGGTCCTTCAACTACCGCCGCACCACCCGCGAACTTATCAGGTGGTGCTCCAGTGAGCCAAAACGCCTTTGGGGGTTCCCAACCGAGCAGCATCGGGCAGAATGCAGGGTTCAGTGGCGTGACTGGAGGCGCCGCCCCCAAGTTCTCATTTGGAGGCGGTGCCTTCGGCGGTGGTGCGACGAGCAATAGCGGTTCTGGAGGATTGTTTGGAGGCGGAAACATGGCTGGGCCGTCAGCTAGTGCTCCATCCGGCCTGTTTGGCGGTAGTGGAGGAGGTTTCGGGTCACAGCAGCAGCCAGCCGCTGCTCCAGGACCGTCACAGCCAAGCAGCTCTGGGTTACAAATCTTCGGGGCCGCCAAGACTGGAGGAGACTCGCAGAACAATACCACCGCCAAGCCGTCGTTCTCGTTTGGTCAAACGCCTGCAGCCCCCTCCGCGTCACCATTTGGCCAAACACCTGCGGCCCCCTCCGCGTCACCATTTGGTCAAACACCTGCAGCCCCCTCCGCGTCACCATTTGGTCAAAACACCTCCAACCTCTTTGGTAACACTGCTTCTGCTGCTTCGACACCAGCCGCGACATCCACCACCTTCGGAAACCAGCAGTCGTTTGGCTTCACCTTTGGAGCCAACTTTGGAGGGCCGCAAAACACCACCGCGGGTGCTGTCCCGTCGTCGCCGTTCGGCCAGCCCGCAACGCCCCAGGCGAACTCTAACGGCCAGGTTCCTGGGTCCGCTACTGCGCCTGTTTTCAACATCGGCACACCGCCACCTGCTCAACGCGCCTTCAAGGGTATGCCTCGTGCTAGGAGATGACTCCTTTATCTGGGCTCGGGCGACATGTGCTTTTCCTTTTATTATGTTTAGCTTAGTCATGTACATCAATGCTTCACAAGCGTTTCTGCGAGTTTATTTTATGTTGTATAGACATGCTGTCCTATATCCATTGACTACTGTGACAACTCCAAGTCTACGGGTTCGAGCGAACCTAGCATGACTCTCCGACTCCAGACCTCCCCAGTAGTGCTAAGACAGTGTCCTTATCGACCCCTTATCTCTTGCCGACCTGAGCTTCTTCGTTTCTTTTCTTCAATGGCATATACTGGTGTGGACGCATTCGTAAATGCGGTCAAGGTACCGAGTGACGAAGATGTTTGCGGACATCAGCAGCCAAGCCATATTATAACGATGAGAACAGTCTCCCTCTCCTGAATGCAATTTCTCCCTTTTGTACTTGATGCCGTCTGTCGCCCGCTCCTCTCCAGGCCGTTTTGTAGCCGGTGCATTACTCTTATCAATAACAGTCTGATCTTCATCCTGGTCGGCCTTCTCCTTCCCCCCAATGACATTCTATGATGCGCGACGTATATAAGCGGTACTAATCCCTGCCGACTGGGCCTAGGACAAACAATGTTGACACTCCGCACTGACATTCGTTCATATACATTCCAGGACAGATTTATTACGAGAAGTCACAAACATGGAGGTATTACAAATTCAGGAGCCAGGACCCTTAGAATGATGCGGATGAGCAAACAAACAGCAAGTCCTAAAGGCACGAGAGCAGTTGTAGCACCTATACCTTGCATCCATCTTGTCGATCTCTTCGTCCGACATCTTCAGTCCATGCCTGGGATCCCCCAATTCCTGCAACATCCTCATACACACCAAAGATTGTGGATCGATATCAACCCCACCGAATCCAGGCGATACTGCAGGGTGAGGTGTTGAAGGTCCGGCGGCATACGCCGGGGATGATACCGTCGCCGGCCCGTAATTCGATTGGGGCCCTAGGGCTACAAGATATAAGTACAAGATAGGTATTGGGGGATGGGGCGAATATGAGAAGTTGATTGAGTGTTGAGACAAGTATGGGAGGATGATTGAGATTGAGCGTCGAGCAAAGGTGGTCCACTATATATACTGTCGAATACAACGGTCACGCGATCAAAATAAGTGCCAAGCCGCATCGTCGCCCATTTGTAATGCGATATGATATAAAAATAGAACTGAGAGACCAAGAGAATCAGAAGCGCCCCCAAAACGGTCGGTGTCACCGACACGTCCCACTTTGCCTCCACCTCATTTCGTATTCGTAACTCACCCTCGACTCTTGGTCAATGGCCCAGAACTGCTCGACATGCACATTGGCGAGTCCGAGGCGAACGTGTGGCGTAAGTTCCAATGCGCTCGGGACGTGAAACCCTGTATTACCCTTTTTTTGTGACGAGTCGCGCCTAAAAGGGGAGCAACGGCGATTATGAAGGTGCCATGGATCGTATCGTCGATCAGCTTCTCGCAGAGCTCAATCGCATGGCAGATGGCAGTAGCGGCGTTAATGTCTTTGTGACCACCGCCACAAATTGCCCGCATGTGTTATTGGTGCGGCCTGGGAGGTGGTTCTACGACCAGATACGGAGGCTAATAACGCGTTTTCAGGTTCGACCAGCTGGAGACCACTTGACGATGACGTAGTTTGATATCAATGACATCCGCCTTGTAAACCATGAGTAATGTGATGGATTCAGTCGCCGATGGAGCATGTCTAGACAGAGATCACCCAGCAGGCGAACTCAGAAGGATACAAGTGGGGTTCTCAGGCCTAGTCGCGGGCGGAGGATTCAGGGCGCTAATTTAAGTGTACTTAAATATGGGACAAGATTCATGTGCTCAAGGAACTTAGTCATCGATTCGAGTGGCGTAACTACGGATGCCCACAGCCAAGAGGCCACAAGTAAGGCGTACCCAGCAGTGAAGTGAGTTCAACCTCAAGGCAATATATAAGGTGGAGATGCTTAATAGGACTGAGTCGACGCGTTCGACACGAGCCCAGCGATAGAGGTGTGCGTTCACAGAACACTCACACCATAGGTTTCAAGGCCTTGAAGAATAAGCGACACATGATCAGGAGTGCGTCCTGGCTGTCATAATGGTTGTACAACAAGCAACTCAGACCGCCACAGTAGAGAGTGAATCGGTGGGGTGAGGCCTGATCAAGTTCCAGTAATCGTAGAGCAGTGCGATGGACGGTCCAGTGGTTGTAGCGGCGTCTCATAAGCAGCTGGTGGAGTGTTGTTTGATGAGCACGTCGTGCCGGCATATAAAACCCGATTCTGGCCTCGATTTGACTCATTCGTATTCTTTATATCGTTGTAGGAAAGGAATGTCTTGATCGATTCCCAATACTGGTTTCGCATTGACCTTCGATTTGCCGCTGCGTACTTACAACACTGGTGCAAGCCGCATATGGCTACTCCCAGACAAAACTGAACATCGATGGAAGCGTGGGATATTTGTGCATGTGTACAAAAGGGTTCAGCTTCCTTCCGCATCTTACCATCCATCCCTAACCTTTCCCCCTCCTCGCGCGCACACGCTGAACCACCACCATTGGCGATGCATCTTGCCACACGCTTCCGGCGACCTGAGCGGCGCCGGTTTTGGTGGCAGGGTGCTGAGCTATCACAACCGACGCGGATCCACCACCACTGGCGACGCATCCTGCCACACGCTTCAAGCGACCTGAGCGGCGCATGCCGATGCTCTGGCCGGAGTCTTCCCCGACAGGCAACCCGACTAGTCATTCCTTGTTTGACGGCCCGAGGGACGTCTTACGCCGATATGACTAGCGGAGCGCCTGAGCATTCGATGCTCCACCCCCGAGCGGTGTCGCACGTCGATGCTCTGATGAAGACCTGGCGGGAGCCTTCCCAACCAGCAACCCGACTAGTCATTCCACGTTTGACGGCCCGAGCGACGTCTTACGCCGATATGACTAGCGGAGCGCCTGCGCATTCGATGCTCTGGTCAAGACCTGGCCGGAGTCTCCCCCGACCAGCAACCCGACTAGTCATTCCACGTTTGACGACCCGAGCGATGTCTTACGCCGATGACTAGCGGGGCGCCTGAGCATTCGATGCTCGACCCCCCGAGCGGTGTCACACGCCGATCTTCTGGTGAAGAGCTAGTCGGAGACTTTCCTGACTGGCAACCTCACTAGACATCCTTGTTTGACGACTTGAGCGTTGTCTTACGCCGATGCTCTAGTGAGGAGCTAGTTCGAAACTACCTTGACTAGCCAAGGCCTGGGCGTATCTTCTCTCCACCCTTGAATACAGGTTCACGATGCTCCTGATGTTCGTTACATAGCTCACCAATTTCGGACTTTCAGGTGCCTACAAATATTTAGACGAGAGATGGTATCATAGCATTGGGCGGTCCAAGAGGCTTCGAGAAGGCTCAGGAAGTTCGCATCTCTGAAGCGTTCAACCATATTGCGTTTATGGCTGAGGTTCATCGGTAGGTACCAGAAACGATATCTTGCGATTCCTATGACATTGTCCTTATCTCGACTTTTCTGAACTTTAGTTGTCGCCAATGCAAGGCTCGGATGTGGGAGACGATCTATGGCCAGAGACTGGACTGACCCTGGCGCTTACCGCACAAAGCTTGGTTGCGATCGACCTATGTCCGCGCCTCGCCAGCCGCATCTATCCTATCAGCCGAGTCTACCAACCCCGCTCCCAAACAGTCTACCAACCCCGCTCCCAAACCTGCGTTGTCCTCCCAAACTGCTGATCTGAGCGCCTTCGATGCCTCGTGCTAGGAGATGGTTCTGTTGTTCAGGCGATGCGTCCTTTCCTTCTCGTTTATATTTGGCCTATCTATGTACATCATTACTTTACAAGCGTTTCTGATTTCATGTCGCAAAACGATACACAGATATGCCGTCTACATGTTCAAAACAAACTAAGGCAGTTGTGTGTGTGAACACTACAAGCAGTCCAGGGGTGGGTTTCAACGTCTTCAGGACCACTTTCTACTCTTACTACCTCGTTCCTACGTCGGTTTGATTCCGACCGCATCCCTTTCGCTTCGCAAACCTGACCCAGCTAAGTGGAACAACCACGAGCAACGACCCGGCCGATCGTTATCTTTCAGCAACGGTGTAGAATCAGGAACGTAACGGTGATGGTACGCACCTTGCCCTGTCTGCATATCCATCAGATTAACGTATCTTGATACGGATAGGAGATACAACCATGCTCACTTCTCCTGCAACAATCAATCGAAACACTCAGGCTTGGTCCTTTGTGAAGCCCATCTCCATGATTTGCTTAACCCCTTCAAAATCCTCTCCAGCATCTGTTGCGCTCGTCAGGTCAAGGATAGACGGACTGCGACTAGAGGTGGACGCCTGCCCATCACCAGGCACTGGTGCATATACAACTGCGGGAGTACTCTTCTGCCTCCTCTGAGTCTTTGGATGACCGAAGCCGGGGAAATGGAACATAGAGGACTTCGGCTGCTCAGCTGCAGATGGAGGCTGGAACTTGATTCCGTTATCCCTATCTCGCCTGGAAGACTGCATGGAACCATTTTCGTTTGGCCGTTGCGGGCTGGATCGCCCATTGGTTGGAGAGATTGAGTGCACTGGGCGGGATGCTGGAGTTGATGTGACGAAGGTAGCCATGGACGCCGTAGGTGAAACTGGCTTCTGGGAGTCAGCAGTGGGAATGGTGGAGGCTTCGCGACTTACTTTTGGCGAGCTGAGTTTGAATGGCTGAGTTGCACTAAGCTGCAACTGTTGTCTAGATAGGATGCCAAAAGCATCGTCAAAAGAGACCGTTACAGGAGCAGCTGATGGTGGGGCAGTGGTATTGCTGCCGGGGGGTTTGGACCGGCGCCATTACCATGTGGTATTGCTGCACTGTCGGCTGACAGATTGGCAGGTTGGAATCCTGCAGCATTTGATATCGTCACTGGGCTCGTCAGGTCTATCGACGGAGTGGAACCGAAGTCGAAGGTGTCCCAAAAGCGTCGTCAAACTTGAACGCCACTCGTTCGCCTGCAGCCTCATTGGCCTCCCATTTGTCCAAAAGCCTCATCGAAATCGGAAACAATGGTTGAATTAGGCTCCGGCGTCATATTTGCGGGCGGCGTGGATAAGGATTGGCTCTGCGAGGTTGGCTCGAATGGTGCAAAGGCTTCTCTGCTGGTTAGGGGTGACCGCCGGTGCTGGAAAAGCAGCTCCTAGGTGTTGCAAACAAATTGCTGGGTATGACTCTGGCGATTGCAAACGACGAGGCGTCCGCATTTCGTTAATAGGGTCCTCTGGGGCGGTGTCAAAACGCAGAGTCGTGAGAAGGGAAAGTGAGGTCAGACGTCGGCCGGGCCTGAAGGTGTATCTCTTTTCCTTCACAGCAGCCGAGCTGGCAAGTGGTAGATCGTCGCTATCCGTGGGAGTCGGAATCAGAGTCGAGCTCTAACTCTTTCAATAGGGAAGATCTATGTTCGTCGGTCCACTTGTACCGCCGATCGCTTCCAAGGCGGGGGAGCGAGAGGCATCTTCGAAACCAGTAGCCTGGCGATCTGGGCTAGTAGCTTTTGCGGGCTGCACTTCTGACAGAGTCATCGACTCGGGAGACTCGGGGGGCGTATGGGGCCCGGGCTCGCTCCTATTAACTCGGGGGACTTGGGACACAAGAGGGTTGTTGCCTCGACGACGAACGCCTCTCATCTGGCCGATGGTACGGTGGTTGAAGTGACCGGCTCCCCGATAGCTTCAGCAACGCTACCACCGTCGTCGTCGCAGGCTGCTACTTCCTCGTGGACGGCCTTGGAACTCCTTGCGCGTCACTCCCGGTAGGTACCACCGGTCCATGATCTACCAAGCTCACGCCATGCGCAGCACGCGTTGATATCACCGCTGCTTTCTCATCCCCTCCAGCACGCCTCGGGAATTTTTCATCGTCGGTTCCATATCCTTGATCCGAAAAGGGGCGCACCGCCGCGGTCTGAGCCGTCTGTGGAAGCAAGTTGCGATACAGATTGAAAGTCTTGCTCAGATAGTTGTTGGCCACGGTATCGTGCTTGACACCAGACCCACTCATTGCCACCGGCGATGCGCTAGTGTAATGCGGCGGGGATGATGTATCGGTCGTTTGACGTCATTGGCGGTTCTATGTCCTCCACCAGCAACGAAGCGTACGCGTCCTGGGGCGAAGGTATCATGGCTGGAAGCCGATTCTCCACCGTAGTGTTCGTCATTCTGCGACGCTACGTGATTCACCCATTGAGCAACTCGCGCTCTGAACTATCAGGTTTCCCACGAAGCAACCCAGCAGACAGCGGCACCGGAAGCATCGACTCGCCTCTTAACCTTTGCGTTGCGGTAGCCGTTGCTGCTCTCGCCACTCTTATATAAACCAAAGGATGTGCCGTGTGGCAGTTGTCGCCGAGGCATCTACGCATCGGTCATTTCCGCGGTTGACACAACTGAGAACCGCTTGCTGTCACTGCAAAGATAAAGAACGTCAACGGAATGAGAAAAGGGATAGTTCAACGTGTATAATAAACCGTTTCGAGGATCCACTGCGTTGAACGACATCATAGTAAATCGAATCCCTAGGATGCGCTCTACTCTTGAACCTGCTATCCCTCTCAAGCTCTGCCCATTGCTTCATCATGATATAGGTCTCATCGAACTCACCCTCCTTTCACCCCGATCACCTGACTTTCTCTAGCGACCATGCGTGTCTGACCCCATGAGAAGTCGTTAAAGTGCCAGAACAAGTACGGGAGAGGACAAAGTTCCACACAGGCAAAGAAGCCAAGTCGATAAACATCCAACCAATGTCAGCGACCTTCCTAAATGTGACGATGACGAGCAGACCCGGGAGACCGAGGATGATACCGGGGAGGACGGGCGGGTTGACAGGCGGGTTGGCGAAGATGGGAGCCCAGGGTCCTTGGTCGCCTTGATCGGGTACATGCTGAAGCAACCGGGGAGACAGGTGACGCCGCCAAACATGGACTCGAAGGCCTTAGCGAGATAGTGGGAGATGTAATACTCGAACACTATTTCGCCCATCGTCGTTGGTCGAGAGAATAACACATACTGCGTCAAAAGGCAAATCTTGTATCATTGTCACCCGAATCTCTCCATTATTTGCAATCTTCGTCTCCCCACAAAACCCCGTAATCTCCTCATCATCCACCATATAAGCGACTATTCTCGTCGCCGAATCGGGGAAGACCTTGGTATCCGCATCCACGCAAAGCACGATCCCATATCAATCCAAACTTATACCCGCCATCCTCCAAATCGAATTGAAGAACTCGTACTCAAACGTCGTCACCCTCTCATTGAACATGATTTCTGCAAGAAACCAATCAAGACGATCCGAGTGTCGCATTTATTACAATTGACCAGTTTGGTATCGTTGGTTTTGAGTGGGTTTACCGACTTTGGCGATGAGGACTATGGGGGCGCGTTGTTGCTTCGAAGGTTTCACCGCCGCGTCCGAGTAATCGTCAAATCTAGTATAAACATCGACTATGTTGTGTCGCTTGTGTCTATTTGCGATGAAGACGTAGGAGTGGGGTCGGACCTCGTTGACGGGAATGACGAAGGAGTTCATCATCCTTATCACGGTCTCAGGTGTCGTCAAGGCGTTTCCGGGACCTTTAACTATCCCGTCTGCGATGACTACGATCAACTTATGGCCGTTCGCATAATCCGTGGTGGCCAATGAATCCAACGGAATTGGATTACGCTGTGACGAGGCAGATCGTATGTGCTGAAGGATAGTTGTTGGGCTTGTGGCCTGGGGGCGGTTGGGGGTACGATGTTATGCAGAGGCCAAGGACAGCCCCTCAGACTAAGGACCGGATCCGACAAGGACGAATAATAATTGACAAGGCTCTTCAATCCCCGTTCAAATGACAAGAACTTGGTTGATGATGGGTAGCCAGAGGGACTATTCCCTCTATGCCTGCCCTCCCACTTCCATAAAGCGCACCCAGCCAAGCACCAAGCACCGGCGATCCCTTCCCAGTATCATTGATCTTACTGAATCCCGACGTTGTAGGGAAGAATATCGTCTTCCTATCCCCACCTCCATCACCCGCACCGACCTTTACGTTCGGCCGATACCTCGCGGGAGCACTCGAATGGATATTATCCGTCCAGTTCCCGATCCCCCTCGCCCGCTGCATCATCTGCTCATACGTCATTCGTGAAGGTTTCAATCTTTCAAGAGAGGAACCAACCGAAGATGGCGGCCATGCAGAACTTGATCTCGACAACGCCGATGATGAACACCAATGAGGCGTATAGGGCGACTTTAGAGGCAACGCAACTGATGGAGCTAGTGTCAATGGATCTGACGGTGATGATGTCCTGGAGACAGGCACTCAACGCCTTTGAGGGAAGTATATCGACAGGTCTATCTCTTTGAATATTCCGTTCTGGGTCTTCCTTTCATCGAACAGTGCCGGATACTTGACTTGGTACTTGTCGAGCCAGTTGAACAGAGACAGATCTCGCGCGTTGCTAGAAGAACTATATTCGTCAGGAAAAGAATATTTGTTCAATATGGGGTGGTGTGGGTCCGGACGATTTGTAGACGGCCGAGTTGCGGTTACGATTCATCACATGATTCCACGTGTAATAAACCTGAGCGCTCTACAGGAAGGCATTGGACTGGGCCCTCGCATCCGCCTCCGTATGAAATTCCTTCAACGAATCATATCCCGTAAGCGTCAGTCCTGTCGTACGATACAGATTGCAAGGGAAGTACCATCCGAGATTCCCCTTAGCATCCACCGAGATCGAACTACCTGCAGGGGAGGGTGATGATACCCGAACACTACTGGTTTTCCTCCTGGAACATGGAGCTCGTATCCATCCCACCTGTATTGTACGGCGACTCGAATAGAGGGTTGGCGATACCAGAGAATACATACACCCGCAAAGGCAGCGGCCGGATGCTTCCACGTCCCGAGATCGTACTCAACCCCCCTCCTCCTCGTACCGCATCGGAGGCGCACGACACACCGTCTGCGTGAATCCAAAATTGACGAAACCGACACCGGCCATGAGTTGGACGATGATCCATACGAGACCCATCTTCTCCCTCCAAGCGCGCTGCTAGTCCGGACTCCGGATTCCTGATCAAATGGAACTAAAAATAGAATGCTTCTTAAGTGTGTGCCTTGCGTATGAAAAATCCAGGGTTTGCTGCAGCAGCGAAGGAGGGAATGGAGGGAAATAGATATAGCATTAATACAACCATGTGTTGTAAGGACCGGAGATCAAAGCGAAGATCTCCTTCCGGGGTGCAGTGCCATCGGTTGCAATCAGAATGGGTTTTCAATGGAGAGTAGCGCCGCGTTTGCAGAGGGGGAGGCCGTATCCTGACTCTACAGAGCGATGTGGGCTGTTTAGGGGCGTTTCCGGTGGCTACAATAGAAGAATAACGGGGCGGTGGCAATTCCGCAGACGGTGACCCGATCGCTACTGGAGGAGTAGCGACTGGCGTGGCGGCGGAAGCTGTCACGAAGCCGAAAAAACCGTCATCGTCGGCCGGCTCCGGTTGCGCAAACGGAAGGTGCCGATGCACCTGAGCCCATTAGCTTGTCGAACGGATTTTGCTCCGAGTGGATCTGGTCACCGAGGCCGCCAGAGAAGTAGGAAGAACCTGGTTCTCGGCAAACATTGCTGGGGGACTGTGGCTCTACCCCGGAGCAGGGAGACAATGGCACTCCTACTAGCAAACCTAGCCTCGGTCTTTCCTCCGCCTGAGCATCCTCCACCTCCGTTGTGAGTTTTAACCCCTTCCTAGCGAGTTCCAATTCCAATTCCTTTCCTGCTTCTCCCTTTTGCCTTCAGCCGTCGCTATCTGCTTCTTGTTGATCGCCAATAGCCCCTTTTGGTGATGTGCATCTTTCTTCACGCAATCAATCTCCTTCTTGATGATCTCCGTCTCGTCGCCGACCTGCTTCATTTCCCTTTGTAACTTCCGCACCTCTTCCTTGTCTCTCAGCACCCCGCCCTCGATCTCGGCCTTCTCTTGACGAAGGGCGCTCAGATCACTCTCCACCGCAATCAACTCGTCCCGCGTCCTGTTAATACCCCTCATCTGGGTGGGATATCTTGTCCACAGGTCGGATACGAGCCTCGTCTGTGTTTCATAAACTGGTTTGGTGGCTGCAAGTTATGTTTCCAGCTGAGATAGGGTTGCTGTGGAGCTCGTGACAGAGCTTTCAAGAGAGGCCCTGTCCGTCTTTGCCTCATTCAACGATCGACTGGTGCTATCCGGCTGGTTTTGGACATTCCCGGTTTTAATGCTGTGATCTGGCACAGACTGCTATCGTTAGTGTCGTCTCCCATGACCAGCAACTGAGAGCCTCGATGTCAGCAGCTCGGGAAACGTCAGTTTTGCTCGGTATTGCTTGGAATCACTCTTCAATATCCCTTTTTTAGAATCCTTTTTTAGTTATATACCCATGTGCCCAGTGTATATGTGTGAATTAGGCTCCTTGAAATGTAGCCAAGATGCAGACTATCTGGCGGCGATGATGTGTACAATGATGTGTACGATGACAATAACAACATAAACGGACCGCTAAAGAGGGTGAAGGCGGCAAAGTCACTTCTACATCGATTGAAGGCAACACAATCCCAGGACGTAGTATTTGTGGATTCCAACCAGGGTTTAAGCGCCCTCTTTCCGGCAAAAACCGTGGAGAACCAAGGTCCCCCACCATATACCGACAAAAACTGAGCTGTCCTGAGCGAAATCGAGCAGAAGCCAGGAAAATCCGAATAAGCGACCGAGACTAGGCTTATAGGTACGTTTGGAAAAGTATTATGTTTCGGTTTGACAGGGCCTACCTCGGGAAAGCTCAGGAACCGTCAGTTTCGCTTGGGGATTGCATTGGATTGCTCACTCTTCAATATCCATTTTTTCTAGTTATATATCCACGTGCTCAGTCTATCCTTAGGAGTCGAGGCTTGTGTCGTCCAATGCATAACATACGGCTACACTATTGACTGCGATATTCTCTTGAATACGGGTTCACGGTGCTCCTGATCCTCGTCAGAGAGCTTGCCGGTCCAGACTTTCAGGTACCTATTAGGCGAGAAACGATAGGTTGTCTCTAATCCGAGAGACCCCGAACACCAAGACCAGCTACCATAGCTTTGTATGGTCCTGGTTGACCCAAGAGGCCTTTGAGAAGGCTCAGAACGAAGGTCGCATCTTAGACCACGTTGCGTTTATGGCGGGGGTTCATTGACAGGTATGTGCCAGAAATAATATCTTGCGATTTCTACGACATCGTCCTTATCTCGACTTTTCTGAACTTTAGTTGTCGCCAATGTAAAGCTCGGATATGGAAGACGATCTACGCTCGGAGACTAAACAGACCCGGCCCAGGTTCTCATTTGGAGGCGGTGGTGTGACAAGCAACAGCGGTTCTGGGAGATCGTTTGGAAGAGAGAACATCGCTGGGTCCGGCAGCTAGTTCGCCCGGCCTATTTGGTGGTGGTGGTGGTAGCTGCTTTGGGTCACCATTCACTGCTCCAAGACCTTTAAGACTGGAAATTCACAGAACAATCCCACCACTAAAACGCCCTTCTCATTCGGTCAAATGCCTACAGCCCCCTTCGCGCCGCGATTTGATCAAAGCACTTCTAATCTCTTCGGCAACATTGCTTCTACTGCTTTGACACTGGCCGCGACCTCGACCACATTTGGAAACCCGCAGTTGTCTCGTTTCAGCCTTAGAGCCAACTTTGGAGGGGCGCGAAACACCACCACGAATGCTGTCCCATCATCGCCGCCCGTGACCCCAGGTGAACGCTAACGGCCATGTCCCTGAGTCCGCCACTGCGCCTGTCTCCAACATTAGCACGCTGCCGTCTGTTCAACGTGCGTTCAAGGTGTACCTCGTATCAGGAGATGATTCTCTTTTGGGGGGCTTAGATGACGCGTGCTTCATCTTTGTGTATGTTCTACCTACGTACATGCTTCAAAAGCGTCGGGTTTACTTTACGTCGCAAAATGATGTACAATATGCCCATGGTCTGCAGATTCAAAGAAACCAGAGGCGCAACATTTGTGTCCGGACGTGTGGCGCGAATTTCAAATAATACCAACGTCAACGTTTTTAGAACCACCTTCCGCTCTTGCCACCTTTCACTCTTACCACCTTTCACTCTTACCACCTTCCACTCTTACGTCGAAGATATCGGTTTAATTGCAAGCACACCCCCTTCGTGTACGGTCCAGTAAACCAGACCTGGTTAGGCGGGAACTACCACAAGCCCTCTCGTTCTCGTTCTCGATCAAGGGGATGCTCATAACGGACCCACGGCAAACTGGGGCTGTTACCAGCTCATTCTCATTGGTATGTACTTCGATCTCGCATCTCTACATATCTCGTTGGGTATCATTTGACCCTATAAGTAATATTCACTTCCGTCGTAGCTATCAGAAGACACACTCCGCCTCATTTTTGACTCCAGCTGCACACAGGACCCTCTCAGCCGACCATCTACACACACTTGTGACTTACTTCTCTGGAATGGCACATGTCGACAGTTCTCAGTATTCGCGTCCCGCCATATCTGGAGGGTAGTCTACATAACGTCTCAGAACGATATTGAATTCATCAAGGCTGCGATTTAGGCATCAGGCGGACCACTCGGTCGTGTCGGAGTAGCAATCCGCTTCATTCATGTCCACCCTCTCGATCAGCTAGATGCTGAAATCTTCGGGATGGCTCAACAATGTCCAAACTTACTTCGACTCCAAGCCATAGTTTCACACCTCCCGAAGCCTACATCAGGATCACCTTTCCTCCACAGGATTCAAACTCTCGAACTGTACTCAATCCCTGGACACGCACGTGCAAGCCTAGTCGGGAACCCTCTGGCCAACCTAGGATCTCTCAAGCATCTAACCATGGGGGTCACCATTCACCTGGAGCGTCCTAGGGGGCAGCCACTGTTCTGTCTCGAGTCATTAGTTTGGGCTGGCAAGCCAGCAGGAGGGATTCTTGAGTGGCTCCTCCAAGGTTCCGCTAAGACCCTTCAATGCTTGGACTTTATTCACTGCCCAAAGCGCGAACTCCTCTGTCATCTCCTCAGTAACTATGGACGCAATCTTCGATCACTTCGACTCCGTGTTGTTGGTGCAATACCAACAAGGCAGTTAGGCGAGCTGAAGTTGAGCGAGACATGTGCGGAGCTGGAGGAGGTCATGGTGAATGATGCGGTGGGGGAGAACCTCTTGTTTGACCTTCCCTCATCGGTCCAACACTTCGCCTTCCAGCCTTCCAGAATGATGCCGCTATGGTCCTGGGATGGGATGGAGGATTGGATAGAGAGCCGGAAGAAATTGAAAGTGATCACTTTAAGCGGGCATGTTGTTGCACCCTTTCGGAGCCCGGTGAGAGGGTTTGATCGAAATGGCAACTCAGACAAGACTTCGGAGATTGTCATGGCATGGGCTGAGGCATGTAAGAAGCACCAGATTCGGTTGGATATTGCCAAGTATGGATCAGAGTGTTTTTGGGTCAGTAGTCCAGTTTTGCTTGCCATGCCATTCATCTTCCTTACGCCCCTTTGACACCTCAGAACGATGGGCTAGAGGAGGACTACAGAAGCCCCATTGTCAAGAATCGCAAGTACCAATAGTTGCTTGGAGCAAATAACGAGATCATTATCAGGTTTATATCAATTGCTAATGAACGTGTGGCTTCACAAGTCAAGTGAGATATAGACCTGGGCACATGTGTACCTGAGAAGAGACAGGATGGATTGTATAAGAGTCAAACATAAGGAACAGCCACCAGAAACGAGCCCCGTACACATTATTTCCTCACCAATTCCGTCAGTGGAGTTTGGTGATTTCTTTGAAAGAAACACCGCTGAAGCGGTGACTTGGCGTCAAAGTACAACCGCTTGAAATTCCGGATGCATCTTTAAAGATCCCCTCTATTCCTTAACTTGAACTATAGCTTAATTTCGAAAATTAAATACTAAAAATACTAAAATAAATGAAATAAAAACCGTTTTTTAGCTATAAAATCTATTGTGAATATGTGACCCCCTAATGTAGTTAATGCATTTGCCTTCAAAGGTAATGACATATAGTCTCCTTTGAATGGCAATATATTTGAAGCTCCTTTGGGGCTGATCATGGTCTCTCAGCACCGCACTTCGCCTCAAAATTTCGATCGGATGAAAGGATGAAAATATCTGACAAGATTGTGAATAATGTCGGCCTTTGTATTGATTCGCGTGAGCTTTCAGTTCTAGGGCCTATCGGGTTACAGATTTGAGGGATAACTCGTTTCAGAATCTCATCTGTAATTTATTCTAACTGCTTGGTGGTCACAAGCAATCATTTATCTATGGGACTTAAGCTTGCGATTCTCGAGGGGTTCGTCGCCCCTGCAAGCTCCACGTGATAGAGCCTTTGTTTGTTTTGCGCCATATCACCAATGCTTGTCTCTCCTCCGTGCCCCCTCATTTCTACTCCAGCCGATGAAGCAACGAAACCACCCTCCCATTTGATCCTTCAGCCAGCTCTGTCGTCCTGAAAGTACTGACAGCACTGACCCATCATAACGATCACCAAATGCGTCGTCCAGGCTACTAACTACGCGTCTCCGAAGCACCTCCACTCAACATCAACAGACGGATACCTTTAATGCCAAATCGGAAACACATCGCTTAAATGGCCCTTCAAGTACGGACACGCGCACTCGCCCATCGAAGCTGGTCCAGCCAACACCTGAGTACTCTGAGGCCGTGCATGACAACCACTCACTGACGTTGACTTAGATCACTTCGCTTCCAATCAAAGATGCAGACGGATAAGACCATCTGCGACATCCATGCACCTCTATTAAGTGTGAATTTTTGTCCTTCAGAGGCGTTGACTAGCATTTGCTAATGGTCGCAACAATGTATAGGTTCCTGTTGGCTTGGCCCTGATGCGACGTGCAGTGATGAAGAGGACGTAGCTCCCATTGTGCAGGCTAGTGAACAGAGAGCACCGCTTGTGGAGAGACTAGCTTCATATAGGCACATGACCTCAGTCAAGGTCTGCTCTGGCCTTGACAGGTAATGGACGGAAGGTTTGGATATTAGTTAAAAGGGTAGATGGTCTTGCACCGCGCTTTGCCTCAAAATATGTGTTGAATGAAAGCGTGCATAGAGGTTGACTTTGTGATGATTTGTGGTTAAATCCCCACGGTCATAGCAGCGTTAAGGATTTTGAGCAGTAGGTTGACTTTTGATGCTGCCTGATTGGCAAAAAGTCAAGTCTAGGATCAATGTCATTATGGAGGAAGCTATCTACATCACAAAGTATCGAACTAGTTAGCAAAATACGTTGTGTAAACTTAATAAATACAATGATCAGAGACTCAAAATCGAGCACAACCCGAGGCTTTCCAGTTCAGCTCCTAGGCCACCGCAAGACACCCGTTTGCCCTTTGCACAATACCCGAATCATCCAGAACACCCTGCTCCATCACCTGTCATGGCTAGAGCAGAGACCTCGACCGAGTTTATACACCCACATGAACCTAGCTCCTCTGCAAGCGGCGCTCTCCGTTCACTAGCCTGCACGATGGAAGCTACTTGCTCTTCGTAACTGTACGTTGCATCGAGGTCAAGCCAACACACAACCAATAAATTGTCATGACCATTAGCAAATGCTGTTCAACGCCTCTGAAGGACAACAACTCACGTCTAGTAGAGGAGCACAAGCGCCGCATATTATCTTATCCGCCTGCAATCGGAAACAAAGTGATCAAAGTCACAGTCAGTGAGTGGTTGTCGCACATGGCCCCAGCAGAGTACTCAGGCGCGATTTTACGTTGGCCGGACCAGCTCCAATGGGCGAGTGCGCATATCCGTGCTTGAAGAGCCGTTTATGTGATGTGTTGCTGAGTTTTTATTACAGGCATGTGTCTGTTGATGTTGAGTGGAGGTACTCCGGAGACACGTAGTCGGTGGCTTGGGGGACGCGCTTGGTGATGCTTATGACAAGTCGGTGCCATCAGCGCTTTCAGGAAGACAGAGCTGGTCGAAGGATCAAATGGGAGGGTGGTTTCTTTGCTTCATCAGCTGGAGTATAAATGAGGGGGGCACGGAGGAGAGACAAGTATTCGTGATTTGGTGCAGAACAAACAATGGCTATATCACGTGAAGCTTACAAGGGCGACGAGGGAATCACAAGGTTAAGTCCCATAGATAAATGATTGCTTATGGCCACCAAGGAGTTAGAATAAATTTCAGATGGGATCCTGAAACGAGCTATCCCTTAAATCTGTAACCCAATAGGTGCCCAAAACTGAAAGCTCACACGAATCAATACAAATGCCGACATTATTCACAATCTTTCAGGTCTTTTCAGCCTTTCATCCGATTGAAATTTTGAGGCGAAGTGCGGTGTAAGTTGCAAATAATGCTTTCAACCCAAGTTACAAATAAGGCTTTCAATGCAAATTATAAATAGTGCTTTCAACCCAAGTCACATATATAACACTTCCAAGGTTCAACTGTGATCGGCAAATATAAGGGTTTTAGATCACCGGTAAGTGGGTCAGGACGGTGGTCCCCACCATTGGTCCCTGATCCCTTTCCTACTGATCAGAAAAATACCATTAATACATTAAGGGGACCCCAATAAATACTTCAACATGTTTTTTTTTACTGGACACTAGCTGCTAGGGGCTTGGGAAGGTGCTAAGTGGTGAGAGCGGCAAACCCCCACCTTTCAAAGATGATATCTCATCAACCACATCCCCGATTTTCTCGCTATTACATGCGTTCTGCGTCGATCTATCCCTGCTCCAGAATTACTCTAGTATGTTCTTCCCCCAAAGTGGCTCTGGGGGCCCCAATCTATCAACTTGTCGGGTGTGCCACTCTGTAGACATTTCAGCAGCCTGTGGATTCACTTAGATACCTGAGATCCCATGTGATGATTTTAAATATATCTCAATATAATAATTGGGCTTATTGCTGCTTAGGAGAAACCTGCTTCACCAGAGGGGAAACCAGCCAGAGGGAGAAGACCTGGGTTATATATCCATATTGTACATGATTAATTGATTATAAGTAGGAAAACCCTTCTTCCATGTGATCTAAATGACCTTTATGCAGAACCGATATGGCCTGCCCAAGAGGTGTCTTCAATCTGGAGGCAGGGTGCAAAGGTAGAACTTGAACATCCCCCAACTGATTAAGCATTAGCCGCCTTCCCTGGCATATGATAACACCCATAAGCTCAGATAAGGCTTTAATGAATTGCGTGAGTTGATAGCCGGGAGTTGTCAGATAGTTAGCTAGTTATGCATGTGGGGGTCGCTGGAAACCACCCAGACATCACACTTATGATAATTTTACATCATTGAGAGCATTCCACATGACATGGTTAGTTGCATACGAAAGGTATCATCAGTGTCCTGTTGCATCGAGAAGGATATTCTCAGGCTTAAGATCATTGAACATTCAAGAGGCAGGTGGGAGACTGGCCGCAAGCCAAGCCGTGCCTGGGCTTGCGTCGTGTGAACTCAACAACCAAGGCAGCTATCGATATCCGGCTTTCGGGAGTTGCCAGTACTATATAATCCTATGCCAAAAGTAATTCGTGCCTGTCCAATAGTTGAAGTGGTGGGGAGCAGAGCGCGAATCTCACGGAGCAAGCCCAGGCACGGCTTGGCTTGCGGCAACACTAGACTGAATAGACTATACCTTGAACTGCTCATAAGTAACCTGTATTATGATCTCGCTAAAAACATGTTGCCTGGTCTCACATAGTCGAAATCTAAGAAAAAAAGCTTTACTAGCCGCGACCTAGGCGCCGGGGGTTCGCCCCGGAATGTAAATGAGGGGACTCACCTTGAAAGAGGAGCGTCTCAGATTAATAATCATGACGAATTCAACAAATCTTCCCCGAATCGATGACGATAACAGCATGTCTCAAAATCCTGTCGATGGCGCCTGATGGTGCTAGCATTGTACACGCCATGCCGTCTTATGTCCGTGTTAGGAAACGTTTGTGTGTATGTGGCCAAAGCACTATTTTTAGGTTACCCTTACCCTTCCTTCCCTTCCTCCCTTCCCCGCTTCCCCATTCCCCTCTTCTCCATTCCCCTTCTCATGCATATCAATACACTACACTGCCAACTGGTGACGCACCTGAGCATCCGATGTTCAGTGGTGTCACCCACCGAAGCTCTAGTGAAGAGCTGGTCGGAGACTTCTCCGACTGGCAACCCGACTAGGCCCCCGAGCGGTGTCGCACGCCGATGCTCTGGCCGGAGCCTTCCCCGATAGGCAACCCGACTGGTCATTCCGTGTTTGACGACCCGAGCGGTGTCTTACGCCGAGATGACTAGCGGAGCCCTGAGCATTTGATGCTCGACCGGTGTTGCACGCCGATGCTCTGGCTGGAGCCTTCCCCGACTGGCAACCCGACTAGTCATTCCTTGTTTGACGACTCGAGCGATGTCTTACACCGATATGACTAGCGGAGCGCCTGAGCATTCGATGTTCGACCCCCAAGCGGTGATACCCTGATGAGGACCTGGTCGGAGCCTTCCCCGACCGGCAACCTGACTAGTCATTCCTTGTTTGACGACCCGAGCGATGTCCTACGTCGATATGACTAGCGGAGCGCCTCAACATTCGGTGCCCGACCCTCCGAGCGGTGTCGCACGCCGATGCTCTGGTGAAGACCTGGCCAACTGGCAACCCGACTAGTCATTCCTTGTTTGACGACCCAAGCGATGTCTTACGCCGATATGACTAGGGGAGCGCCTGAGCATTCGATGCTCGACCCTCCGAGCGGTGTCGCACGCCGGTCTTCTAGCGAAGAGCTAGTCGGAGACTTCCCTGACTGGCAACCTCACTAGACATCCTTGTTTGACGACTTGAGCGATGTCTTACGCCGATGCTCTAGCGAGGAGCTAGTTGGAAACTACCTTGACTAGCGCGTATCTTCTCTCCACCCTTGAATACAGGTTCACGATGCTCCTGATGTTCGTTATATAGCTCACCAATTTCGGACTTTCAGGTGCCTACGAACATTTAGGCGAGAGATGGTATCATAACATTGGGCGGTCCAAGAGGCTTCGAGAAGGCTCAGGAAGTTCGCATCTCTGAGGCGTTCAACCATATTGTGTTTATGGTTGAGGTTCATCAGCAGGTAGGTACCAGAAACGATATCTTGCGATTCCTACGACATCGTCCTTATCTCGACTCTTCCGAACTTTTGTCGTCGCTAATGCAAGGCTCGGATGTGGAAGACGATCCACGCGCGGAGACTGGACTGACCCCGGCGCGTACCGTACAAAGCTTGGTTATGATCGACCTATGCCCGCGTCGCGCCAGCTGCATCTATCCTATCAGCCGAGTCTACCGACCTCGCTCCCAAACCTCCGTTGTCCTCCCAAACCGCCGATCTTCACAACACCGCCCGCCCAACGCGCCTTCAACGCCTCGCGCTAGGAGATGGTTCTGTTGTTCAGGCGATACGTCCTTTCCTTCTCGTTTATATTTAGCCTACCTATGTACATCATTACTTTACAAGCGTTTCTGGGAGTTTATTCCATGTTACAAGACGATGCACAAATATGCTGTCTATACGTTCAAAACAAACTAAGCGCGACAGTTTGTGTGTATGAACACTACAAGCAGTCCAGAGGTAGATTTCAAACAGCACCGTCTTCAGAACCACCTTCTACTCTTACCACCTCGCTCCTACGTCGGTTTCATTCCGACCACATCCCCTTCGTGTAATCCAGCAAACCTGACCCAGCTAAGCGGGACAACCACGGGCCACGACCTGGCCGATCGTTATCCTTCAGCAACGGTGTAGAATCAGGAAAGTTACAATGATGGTACGCACCTCGCCCTGTCTGCATATTCATCGGATTAACGTATCCTGATAGGGGTAGGAAATGCAACCATATTCACTTCTCTCGCAACAGTCAATCGAAACACTCGGCCACATCGTCGACGTGACCTGCACACACAGTCCGCCATCCAAGCACAACTGTGATATGCCAGGATGGAACAGGACATCTCGACGACTTTCAACCCTCACATCGCGTCATATCTGGAGGAGACTCCACATGAGACTTCCTGAGGACATCGCATTCGTCAAGTGCACCATCAAGGGATCAGGCGATCGCGTCGGAGGGTCCATCCGCCTACTCTACTTCGCTGATCTCGATGAGGCGCGCAACGACGAGATTGTTGGGCTCGTGCGACTCTGTACTGCCCTGAAACGACTAAGCGGCAGTGGTCCTCCCGAAGCCTGTTACGACATCAACCTTCCTCAGCCAGATACACACCTTCAAAGTATTCGACATCCATGGACGCAAAATTAGTGGCCACCTTGGGCGCTCACTCGCCTCCCTCGGGTCTTTGAAGCATCTATCGATAGGAGTCTCCCTCCATATGGAACGCGAAGTGCCTCCCCCGCTATTCCATCTGAAATTGCTATCTTGGGGTGACAAGCCAACGCCCACGGCGATACACTGGCTCCTCCAAAGCTCCAAGGACAGCCTCAAGTACCTGCAATTCCTCCGATGTCCAGTGTACGATAACCTTCGTAGTGTGGCAGCCAATACGGAGAGAACCACTTTTCACTGAGACTACAGGCCATTGGCGCAATTTCAGTGCAGCAGCTGAACCAGCTGCCATTGACCAACTTGTGTCCAGTGCTACGAGAGTTCTTGGTGAATGATGCAGTGGGGCACAACATCCTGCTGAATCTTCCGCAGACTATCAGGCACGTCGCCTTTCACCCATCCGAGTTCTGGGCATCGAGGGCACTGTGGCAATGGGAAGGGTTGGGGAATTGGTTGGAGAGCTGGGGGGACCTGGAAATCATCACGTTGACCGGACGCCCCATCGAGCCTTTTCAGAACGCGATGGGAAGGCCTCCGGGGATTGTCGGGTGGGCAACAGCAGTTGTAGAGCGCGGGGTTCGATTGGATGTTGCTGCGGTTGATTTTTGGGTCAGTGGTCCAGTTTGCCTACCACGCTGTGCATGCTCCTTACGCGCCTTTGACATTTACAGTGTGATACGCTCCTTGCGGACTACCAAAGCCCTGTTCTAGTGAATGACGACAAGTACCAATAGTATCAAGGCTCGGAGCGTACATTCCAATATGTACCACCCCTTCTTTATTTCTACTGTATGAGTCGACTGGCCAAGTGGCCAATGTGATATATGCACCGCTGCTTATGAGGACTAAGAGAACCAGATTGTGCGACACAATTTAATCATAACCCTCAAACACTGCCTAGCTTCACTAGCTTGGGCCCTCCGACTACATAGCAGGGACACATCTAAGAAGACATGGATAATTAAATGGCACGTATTACAACTGGAGTCAAGCATATGAGGATAAACGACACGACTACCGAAAGCACTCCACTCGCACTCGCCAATGAAAAGGAGAATGACTACCGAGCTCCCTGCACATTGTTGCCCGGTTGGTTCCATGAGAGTAAGCTCATATCTCCAAGCTTCCTCGGTTTGATGACGTGGCGGACAGTGCCCGCAACAGCAAGTAAGATGAACAAGGCCGCGGCTCCAACATATGCCCATCCTAGGAACGCATTCTTCCCTCCAATCCAGGAGACAGTCGAGATGACGATGGACTTCGTGCCGCCAAAGCCTGCAACCGGGAAGTCTGCACCACAGGCGTGAACGAGATAACAAATGGTAAGGCTCCTCGATCGGATGAAGCAAGGTTAGGTCACGTACTCATGTAGACCAACATCTGATACGTCCCACTGGTCATAGCATCGTTGTCGTTCCTCCCATACAGCTTGGAGAATGTCGGCAAACCGGCGGTCCTCATCCAGTTTTGGAAGTGCTCATCCTCACGTAGATTAGGGGGCGGGTTCGTCGACGTGTAACCCTCTGGATACTTGGCCATCCAATTCGGAGGCGGGACGATGTCCGACAGCTCATAACCAGGGGACGTGGCGTACTTCTTCGCTTCACCCGGCCAAGCGATGTTGGTTTGGGAGAAGGTATACGTGTTTCCTGTGCTCCCATCTGAGTTGACCTGCACCGGACTGCTGATGGTATCTGTAGCATAAACACCCCCTGAGGTGAGAAAATACCCCAAACCATGCGGCTAGATGAGAAGAACTCACCATTGAACAGCGAGTTAGCAATCAATCCACAGGGATAGATCGCCTTGCCATTAATGGACCCCAACGGCTTGCAGTTCCCATTATCCAAGGTGGACGGTGACACGCCCTTCCCCTTCAGTTGGTCCGCATCCTGGCTCTGTACATAGCGTCGATGATTTTGATGGAAGTTGGAGAGCTTGTAGTACACGAACACTGGAGGCTGAAGGTCCGCTGGGATATCGAATCGGATGGTACAAGCTGCGGTCTGGCCGACGGTCCCACTGGTATTGTTGGTGAACGAATACTGCGGGGGATTGTACGACTTGCCGGAGTCCGAGTGTCGCAGTTCGTAATTGTATTTTGAAACCTGAGTGAAAGTGCTGCTTTGCTGGTCACAGTTGGTATAATCGATCGTAATTTGCGTGACCTAGGAAGGATACGGTCAGAATATGGGTGCAAGTGGACCCGAGGCGACCGCGGCATCAACGTCTCCGAGACTCACCAAACTACTCCCCCAGATCAAGAGCCCTCCGATAGGAGCGAAGATCAATCCAATAATGAACAAAGTTGGTAGTACAGTCTTTGGCGTCAATATAGGCTGCCAGGCCTTCAACCGCTGCTGCTTGAAAGCCGTGTCTAACGGCAGAATGTATCAGGGCCACCGCTTCACGCCTCGCTCATCTGGTACAAAATCTCACTGGCTGGTCGTTTGGAGCCCTTCTTCTTGGCATCTCCACCATCGTTAGCATCGTTTGCGTCGTTGTTGTCCGCTGCAGGTCGTCGACGATTGAAAAGGGCCATGAAGGAAAGTGGTAGGATGAGGAATTGTCAGTCGAAAACGGAACACACGGCTTGACCGCGCTTGGCCTGAGACGGGCTTACACACAAGTGAGGCCGCAACTCCAGCAGATCTAGAGATATACACTCAGGAGACATTATCTCGAGAACAAGATCATTGTATTAAGTACAGTCTGGAGAGAAGAAAACAGAGAGTGGACGCGATAATCAGCACCGCAGATGGAGAAGACGACACTCCGACACGCCAGGTGGGAGAACGATCTGTAGAAAAATACATTGTTCCCAACCAGCGGGGGCAAGAAGCCATTCAGTGTCGTGATTAAGTGCCATCAAAGTGGTATATGTTTTCTCTTCCAGCCTCTCACTTAGACCGCTTTGCGCCAGGCAATGCTGCTGTCAGATCGAGGGGGGAGGGTCGGCGCCGAGGACCGCGAGGCGTAGTGCGCGTCACAGAATCCACTGAACTTCGAGGAGCTATCGTCATCGGTGCCGCTGTGGAAGCAACCGTTGGTACATAGGTCGTCATAGACTTCTTCGGACGGTACGGTTCCTGAGGGTTCACCCGAGGCCAATCCTGAACGGGAAGGGGCTCCGCAGCCAAGACGGCGATGTTCTGTGTTTGAGAGCCAGGTATAACTGGAGGAGAGCGCGTCGCGGGAGGAGGAGATTGTTGGCGTTCGGGCGGAGTATCCATAACGAGCTGAACACTCGTCGGGTATAAAGACGTTGCAGTTGGGAGGGCTGGTGGCGGCTTTCTCTTGGAAGACTTTCGAGTCGGAAGTGCACCCACTGAGACATTTGCAGAGGCTCTGTAGTGAATGGGAGCCCGACTTGGGGGAAGCTCAGGTGCAAAGACCAATGTGAGAGGTTGAGGATCGCTCCGCGCGTACTCCATCGGCTGGGCTGCGGCCCTGGTGGCCTGTGACTGCCATCCAACTGCCATCCGCTCGAGATGTGGTACTGGGTTGGAAGGGAATGTTGGAGTCGGCGGGCCACTTCCCAGAACGGTGCTCCTGTTTGTTGCGCCGCCCCGGAACCATTCAAGCTGGTTGACAGGCTCCGACCACACGGTTGCTTGATGTCGACAATAGTACAGAGACGAGATCATCACAAGGAGGAACTGGCATAACACTGACAAATGGAGTTTAGCTTCTGGGGGCTCAACATGAGAAAGGGAGAACTCACACAGCAGGGTCGATACCCAAGTGATGGCAACAAGAATTTGGCTGGTAGCGCAGGACAGTCCGGCCCCCTCACAGGTCTGCCGAGGCGAAAGTGACATTGTTATCGCGGCAGCGGCTGCATTGTTTGAGCTTATCAGCATTGGAGGCGACAACAAATGGTAATGCCAACATACCGAGGTTAAAGACCCATAGCACAGCTAACCAAGAGCATTCAAACCAGATCTTTGACGTCGACGCGCCGCGTCTTAAAGTCTCGAGGAGGATGCTAAACATAGGGAAATCAGATTCCTGAATGCTAAGACTGTCACGGAGGGCGTGACGCACATGGGACATAAGAACAAGATGCTGACAGCAGAGAGAACGATGAGACATATGTCAAGGACGCCTGAGGAACGCCAGTAAGTATAACATCAGGAATGAAGAATGAAAACGACCTACGGAACGCAGGGACAGTAGTTGTCGCGGACAAACTGAGACCCGCAGTCGCGCATACAGTTCCGTTGAGAAGCTATGGTTCCCAAATGAGTGGGCTAGATTTTGTCTATTGCAGTAGTAGCACTCACCACTAGGAGGACTATTGATATAAAGCAAGAGAGCTGGATGTAAGCCAAGACGCCCATCATTGATGGCTGGCGTATCCCAAATTGGACTGACCGAAGAATACGACCCTCCAGACGAGGAAAATTGACATCTAATGAATTTTGACGAGGATAGGCGAGATAAAGAGAGTGTGCGTGAGCTGGTGTTATACACCAGCGTGACTGGGTCCGTAACCGAGAAAAAGAGAGTGGGTAACCGATGGTTATGCGGGGCTGGGCGGATGAGAAGGATTCAAGGAGTTTCGCCTGAACACAGCTTGTTTCGACTTGTTTCATGTACGTACATCTTGTCTCCATACATACATTGATAGCAACGCGTCGACTAGATACTATATGTAGCACCTCCCGATGCGAGTGTGTTTGGACCGTTGCTCTCCTCGCTACTCTTGGTCATTTGCTGGTTGAGCCTTCCGGTCGCTCGCTACGCTACGCGATCTGGCGGACGATCGCCTGTACTGGCACAGATGATCTCGGATACGCCCTGTCTTCTGGTCCTATTATTTATATTGCTGGACCGGCCATCTCCCACTCGAGGGGATAATTATCACTGCCTACAAGGTGGCGTATGCCGTATACTCCCGAATTGTCGAGATGCTGAGATGGGTGGATGCGGCAAAGCATTCACCCACTTGTGGAACGGCTTGGACAATAAAGGCCGTCTGATACGAACGCATGCGCGTGTGATAGGAGCGTCTCACAGATCCTGTTTACGGCCAGCTTCCAAGGCAGTCTTAGCCTCCTAGGGTCAACCGAGCATCTATAAACCTAGCTGTTTTGGTTACTCTCGTCACTCTTTACAATGCCATGGTTGGACTGTCATGCCATTTCACCCGTAAACCCTGAATCTAACCCGCTTTACACCATCCTGAGTGTCTTTTGCATGTTAAAGGCTCTTGTGGGATGACTATTTTAGTACTGCGAGGGATGCGGTGCACGTCTGCGCGAGAATGGTTCAGCCGTACATTCGCGATGCTCTTCTGGTCTTCTTCGAACCCTACTATGTATCAGTTTCCTCCGTGTGTGACATGGAGAGTCAAGATCATTCACGTGCATGGTACGTACACGCCTGACAGATATTGTATTGGCAACGCTGCTCGTCTTATCCATCCTAACGAGTGGCAGACAGCAACTATTTCAATTTCAATCTCTGGCAAGAAATTGTCTAAAGATCACGGAACTTCCTTCCAGAGGCCACATCTTGATCAACCCGGTCTCGATCGAGTGAGAAGTATATACTTCAAATCAGTACACACGTACTTCAATGACAGGTTTTGAATAGAGAAAGTTCTCCAGGCGTTCCAGCGTGACATACAGGTTAGGAAGAGCTTGAGCAACCGCAGACAAAAGGGTGGGATAATATGAAAAGGCTGTACAATACCCTAGATCAAATAACGGAGTGTGAGGCATCAGCGAATTGATTAAGGGTTGGTATCGATCTGAAAAGCGGATCGTTCAGTAGGTTTGCGAATGGGATGCTTTCTCCCGAAGCACCATAAATGAGCTATGCAACCATCCCGTAGTCGCGATTAGCAGTGAAATGCGAACACGCAACCCAACAAAACGCCCGTTCTTCACAGTATGCTTACGCAAACGAGCTGGCCGCTGATCTGGTTTCTCATTATCGTCTCCACGACAGCACATCTGAAAACTTGCATTGACACTTGATGAAATGCTCGATCCGAACCCTCCAACCATCGGCGGAGCAGCTTGCGATGTTCGATGCCGATGTGTCATATTTACCCGGTGGCCGCCGGATAATCATCAGCGAGGCATATTAGCATGCCCCACACCGCGAGGGCGTTTGAACCTCCTTGTTACCCTCTCCCACCTGCTCCAATACATCGATTGTCAGTTCTCGCTCGCACATCATCCCGTCATGAACGCCGTAGCGAGTAATCAACCCACCAGAGCCTTTCCTGCTCACTATGTGGATCTGAAGAAAGAGATCACTCAGGGACACGAAGAAGCCATCGTTGCTTCATGGAAATCGCTCTTGGATGAACTGGCGATTCGCACCAAGGTATGATAAGAACCCTCAATGGCATTACATCTAATCGTGTAAAGTAATTACCTGGGCGCTTTTAGGCTATTGAACAAGCGGGCTCAAACGTACGCCTTAATATCTTATCCAGTTATCCAGTGGAGTCTGACTCAGCTCTGATCGGAAACAGTACATCCCTCAAGTGGAGTTCGCCTCCTTATCGAAACTCTCGCAAGAGGAGATCGATAGGATCAAAACTGTCGGAAGTGTGGTAATCAGGAACGTCGTGGACGATGACGAAGCAGTCGGCTACAAGGAAGCCTTGAAGGAATATGTCAAAGCGAACCCGCAGGTCCATGGGTTCCCGGAGGTATGCCTCCATATCATACATTTCATCTACATCCACGGACCGCTGACTTGCAATCGCCCTAGCCCAACAAGCAATTCTTCGAAATGTTAGCCACTGATCCCGCCTGACCCCTAAAACCTGTGAAAGTACCTGACAACCGCTCTGTAATGTCTCTCAGATATTGGTCCCCATCCCAGCTTCGAGCTCGATCTCATCCAAACGTCCTGGCTGCTGGCGTATTCCTAAACAAGCTGTATCGCGCCGAAGAGGACGACATCATTGATCTCGACCATAACCTCGTATATGCCGATCGTTTCAGAATCCGCGAACCGTCGAAGAACCCCTGGGGTCGCCACCCGCCCCACATGTGAGTATGAGCTGAACCCCATCTCACCTCATCAGATCGTCACCTCAACATTCATATTTAGCGATGGAGCGAGCACCGAACGATGGGTAGACCCAGAGATGCGCAAAGCGTTCCAGGATATCCTGAAAGGAGACTGGCAGCGGCATGATCCGTTCAGTATGGCGGGAAGGCTGTATGGCAACTCTGACATGTACGGACGCCCCAATCAGGTGAGTGGCCAAGGGGTTGAGTGAGATGAGGTCTTCAGTGACTGAGGAATACGTCGGCCCTTAGACCAGTATGTTCCGCAGCTGGCAAGGGTGGCTCGCCATGAGTAACACGGGACCTGGCGAAGGGGTGAGTTATACAAGATCCAATCATCCAGAAGTGAAGTTCTTGCTGAAAACCTTTCCAGACACTCCGTGTCTTCCCCGCTGTCCAACTCTCGAACGCATACATCATGTTGAGACCATTCTTTAGTCCCGTCGACAAGACTCTCAAGGGCGACGCTTACCTTGATGCGTCCAACTGGGTCTTCGATATCTCGAAACCTGATATCACGGGCATCTACATCACGCCGCAGGGTCACTTCACGGGCGTGGCGCCTAGTACGTCCAATGTGTTTTTTCGGAGTGAAGAAACCAATCTTGAGGTTCAACTTTCTTCTTAGCCGATGAGGTGCACCCGCACTTGCGGCTGGAGACCGCCATTCTCAGCGTCCCACGAGTTCAGCCGTAAGGCTAGCTACACTCTGCCATCACGTGTTTCCGTCTAACCTTCGAATTCTTTGATAGGGGCGATATGGTGTTCTGGCATGTTGGTGTGTCGTAAACCCTTCCATATCCGGGGGAAGGAAGGATACTGATAGCGATAAGTGCCCTTCGCCCTATAGATGTGATTCATTCAGTGGAGCAATATCACAGTGGGCCCGAAGATTCGAGCGTCATGTACATACCAGCCGTGCCGTTGACTCCAAAGAATGTCCGGTATCTCGCGAGACACCGAGATCAGTTCCTCAAGCGCTTGCCACCCCCAGAGTAAGTCCATCTGACTGATATGAAACGTGCTGGAAGGATGCTAAATGGCTGTTGGGTAACTGTCGCAGCTTCCCACAGACGGAATTGGGCGAGTCACAATTCGTCAACAAGGGTCAGGAGACCGACATTGCCGGACCTCAAGGTCGAATTGCGATGGGACTAGACCCGTTTGAGATGCCTGTTGGGGCGACAAAAGGCGCACAGCAAGCAGTCAACGAGGCAAACGCCATTCTGGCCGGTGAAGTAGCATAGAGTACAATATGTGGAGGTTAAAAGATGACCTGAAGTGAACATTAATTTGGCACCGCCATGTGAATAACATACGAGATTAGTCGGGCATTGAATCCCTTGGTGGCTTCGGAGGTGGGAGAGTTGGTCGTGTGACGGACAAGCGCCCAATCCCGCGGATTGCCGCCAATGCCGTTGTGCGTGTCAGGGCTGTACGCCAAGGCCCGCGTTACTAAATGTTGCTATGCCATTTTTTATCAGGTCCGACAAAAAGCTATAAAAAACACGTCTTCAACTTTTCAACTACCACCACACTCTTTTTCTCATCCTCCTTTTCGTCTTTGAGGACTCGCTCGTATCATCAGTTGATCAATTCTAGGATAGATCTCGGAGATCGGATTACTCCCACCTCACTCAGCTGCAAAAATGGGTGTCGGCGGCGCTCTCCACTACGCCTATAAACGCTTCAATAGTACCGTTATCAATGACCTTTGGTATGCGGGTGATTCATCTTCTCGTTAACTCGTCGTTCTTACTCTGTACCGCACATTGCTATTTTGGGACACAAGGCCAGAGTTATGGTTCTTCAGCGCCTGGTCTGTCATGGTCTGGTAAGTCTTTTATATGCCCAACAAGCACCCAATGCGAGTTGACATCCTGACGTGTCCGTCGTGTGCAGCGCTGTGAATGTGTATACGGACGTCAAATTTTACTTTTCGAACCAAGTAAGTCGCTAGACCCTTTCTCCGCTCCCAACAAAGTGGCTGATGTTTGTGCGATTTTTAGATGTTGACCGTGCTGGGTACGGTGCTCGGTTTGGTTATTTCTTTCCGTACAACGTCCGCCTATGACCGATTCTGGGAGGTACGCGTTATTCTGGAGTGACGGTTTTGGATTCTCGACTGAGCAACTTCACCCTTCACAAAAACAGGGTCGCAAGCTATGTGGGCATATGGTTTCCTTTTCGAATGACTGGACACATAGGCTGATACAGTGGATTCCATAGGGGGTAACATCCAACTCGCTTCCCGGAATTTGGGTATGATCGTCTGGATTCACGTCCCCCTCGAGCGCAAGGCGGGACCAGGAGGGGAACATCGCACCCGTCCGGATGGCCAACTCCGCGCGATCATCGAGCGCAAGACGATGATGAATCTCATTCAGGCCTTTGGTGTATCCGTCAAGCACTGTACGTGACACCCATCGTACCCCATGTAGTCCTTGCGATCCACGATTAACCATTTTTCTTCCAACATGTCTATAGATCTGCGATCAGAGCCTGGCGTCTACTACGAGGATCTCTACCCTCTACTCTCATTCCTCCCTCAAAACATCCACAACCAACCTCGACCGGTCCCAATCCCACGCGAGGGCAGCTCTGATAGCGAGTCCAAGTACGACCAGGACGGTTCCCTACCCATGTGGAACGACACCACGAACAGCACCCTCAAAGGCAAATCCCACCCTAAGAAGCGTGGTCACAAGGGGGATTTCGACCCCGAGAAAGTCCTCCCAAACATCCAAAGCAGCATCCCGCTGATGCCCGCTAGGAATCCACCTCAGGAGAGACTTACGGACTTGATCCCCTTCTTTATCATCTTCAAGCCCTTCGGTGGCCTGTTCAGAAAGATGGTCGGAAGGGTTCGACATGACCGTGACTCGGGAACTCGAGATTGGTTCGGAAAGAAGAAAGAACTCGCCCCCATTGATTCGAACGTCCCTCTGGAAAGTGAGTTTAATCTTGGGCAATATTGATTTAATTTACCGTGACTGTTTACTAACTATTCGGCGGTACATTATAGTCAGCTTGTTCCTCTCGTCATACCTTCAGTCACTCCTTGCTCAAGGCCTGCTCACCCCTGCCATGGCCACCGGATACGTGAGTCATACACTCGTGGCAGACTTCTCGCGCGATTCTAATGCAATTCTTTCGATAGAACAACGCCCTCTGCAGCATGCAAGATGCGCTCGTCAACTTGGAGAGGATCCGCACGACCCCGATTCCCTTCGCCTACCAGACGCATTTGCGTATGTCCGTTTGGTGAGTTTCCGACTTCCCCCAACAATCCCGTCCCTGGTGCTAAGAATTTATGTTCAGGCTGTATCTCCTCTTCTTGCCTTTCGAGGTCTGGCAAGCCTTCAAGTGGTTGACCGTTCCTTCCGTCATCTTCGCTGCCTGTAAGCAATATGCTCGTTGGTCTCTGAGTGAACCTCAAAACTTATCTTGTTATCCTTTTAGTCCTCTACCTCGGTTTCCTTGAGATTGGCCAGGAGATTGAGAATCCTTTCAACTACGACGAGGTGAGTGCTTCGTAGCAGAACCAATGGGAGTCGAGCCAAAATTGACCGGCCTTTTGCTTGAAACTAGAACGATCTTGACCTCGATCACTTCTGCCTGACCATCCAGAGGGAGCTTGCGGAAATTACAGCTGTGGGTCGCTGATGCCAGCCCTTTTTCTCGATTTCCACCTAATATTTTGCCATCCTTACCTGCGTTTCTAGCACCCAACCCCCAAGCCCGATTCGTTCATTTTCTCGCCATGGAACCAGCCCTTCGCGCCCGCCGATCGCCGCACGGCGACCGAGATCCTACACGAACGCCAACAGCACGAGGAGGATCACACCGAGGGTGCCGTCATCCAAGGTGTTCGACAGGTGCTCCTCAAGAGTTACGAAGAGATCATAAAAGCGACGGAACATCGCGACACCCAAAGTGCTACTTGGTTCCGCAAGTCGTAAGTCGCATGGCTTTCAGGTGGAGACACACGAGCATCGACATTGCCTCCTCGGGTTTTCGCCAAACACATTCATTTTGTTATTGGTATCATGGAATCTGCGGCGCGTCTATATCTATATCTTTAACCCCCTTTTCAAATACATTTCTTTGACCTTTGCACGATACACTAGTGAGACTTTATTCCTTCCCACTATTGCCTACTCCTCTCCGATAAGCAGCTCATGTGTGCCTCGCCGTAGTGGACATGCCAGTGTTTATGGTCGTGTGACACAATGCATGGTTTCTCACAGGTACACGCACACTCGACCGGCGGCTGTGGGCCTCGAGGCTCAACTGCCCGGCCAAGCCTAAGCCTCGTCCTGCGCGCAAAAGGACTACATCCTCAACTATCTTCCATCTAACCTCCCCATATTCGCTTCACAGTCCCCCTTCTGCTTCAATTCAGTACGCTTTATTATAACCCAACAGGTGAGTTGGGCGTGTGAGAAGGGCACCTCGGAACGCTGATGTAAAGGAGGCGTATCAGGAACATGGGCTTCTTCAGGTATTGCTTGGAACGGTTCAGTGCCACTGTCATAAACGATCTTTGGTATGTTGTCCAATTCACTCGAGAAATATTCTAACTGTGGTCAGCGCCTCATCTTGACTTCGTTACACCATGCTTGTGTAGGGTAGAGCTATGGGTCCTCACCTTGTGGTCGGTGATGGTTTGGTGAGTCTTAGGCTTTTGCTTTTGATCGACCTCTGCAATCTGACTTGTGAGCAAAATAACAAAAATACGTGAAGCCTCGTGAACACGCACACGGACATCAAGTTCTTCATCTCGAACCAAGTACGTCGTCGCTCGTATATGTGAGAAGCGGATCAATGATGTCGTTTGCCTTCTCTTGTTCAGATGTTAACCGTACTGGGTACGGTTCTCGGTCTCGTCATTTCCTTCTGAACAACGTCGGCGTACGACAGATATTGGGAGGTAAGTCATCGAATGTTGCGAGATCGACATATCTCATTCAAGCTCGACTAATTCTGTCCTGTACCATAGGGCCGCAAGCTTTGTGAGCGATTACTTTCTTCTGTGGGCGGTCCTTCCTGTTGTTAAACTGCTCTTGGTTTGTAGGGGGTAACATCCAACTTGCATCGCGTAACTTGGCCATGATCATTTGGATCCACGTCCCTCTGGATCGCAGGGCTTCGGAAGGACGGCCAGAGCCAAGTCGCCCGGATGGTAGGATCCGAGCGATCATCGAGAGGAAAACGATGCTGAACCTCGCCCAGGCATTTTCTGTCTCCGTCAAACACTGTAAGCACTGTTATGGTCAACACACACGTACGCACACACTCACACACATATCTGAAATAAACCTTTTCAGACCTGCGCTCCGAGCCTGGAATTTACTACGAAGACCTGTACCCTCTCCTGTCATTTCTTCCTCGAGATATTGCAAACCACGACGGCGGCCACCCTTCTACCGAAGAGCAGGCCTCAGCCAATGATGGGTCCCAACTGGGGAATCTGCCCATGTGGTACGACAGCACGAACGCCTCTTTTCGGAACACGCACACAAAGAAGCATCACCATCGGAGGCCCGGCTTCCAACCTGAGAAAGTTCTGTCAGATATCGCTTGCCCAGTTACACTGAGGCCAGCCAGGAACCCACCTTCCCTGGGTATTATTGATTCTATCCCCTTCCTAATCGTTTTTAAGCCATTCGGGGCGCTTTTCAGGAAGCTCACCAAGAAGAATGTACCGCCCACTGAGGAGAGCGGCACTCGAGATGGCCTCGGAAAGAAGGAGCCGCCCCCGACTGATACCAACCTGGCATTAGAGAGTGAGTCCAATTTTCGGAGCAGCTTAACCCAATGTGCGCTTGAGTGGAACTAATCAATATTACGCTCAATCCTTGTTCCTCTCTTCGTACCTCCAGATGCTTCTAGCTCAAGACATCTTGATGCCTGCAATGGCTACAGGTTTTGTGAGTCCCCCACTTCCCCCATATAATATAATTCATTCAATCTTTTGCTCTGTTGTCACGTAGAACAATGCCCTCGTCAGCATGCAAGATGCGTTAGTCAACTTGGAGCGGATTCGCACAAATCCCATCCCATTTACGTATCAGACGCATCTCCGCAAGTCTGTCTGGTTAGTGCGATGATATTTGTCTGCCGAAAGACCTCGCCATTTGACAATGCTAACTTTCTTTTCCTAATTACGATACTAGGCTATACCTGATCTTCTTGCCCTTCGAGGTCTATCAGGCTTTCAAATGGCTGACGGTTCCCTGTGTCATTTTCGCGGCTTGTAAGCGTATGATTCTGTCGATCCCGATATATGAGCTCACCTTTCTCTCTCTTGCAGTCTTATACCTTGGTTTCCTTGAAATCGGGCAAGAAATCGAGAATCCTTTCAATTATGACCAAGTGAGTTCGGAATGGAAGATGCCATGCCGTTAGCTCCTGACCACACCCTGGGATTGGGCGTTCATAGCACGATCTAGATCTGGATCATTTTTGCCTCACGATTCAGCGCGAGCTGGCAGAGATCACAGCTGTACGTTTTTGTTTACTCTCTCCCCAAACTCCTCGATCCGCTAAATCACACACTTCGGCAGCATCCAACATTTGACCCATCGACGTTCATCTTCTCACCATGGAATCGACCCTTTGCACCCGCCGATCGACGCACCGCGGCCGAGATCCTACACGAACGCCAACAGCACGAGGAGGGTCATACCGAGGGTGCCGTCATCCAAGGTGCTCGACAGGTGCCCCTCAAGAGTTACGAGGAGATTATAAAAGCGACGGAACATCGCGACACCCAGAGCGCGACCTGGTTCCGCAAGTCTTGATTCGGTATGGCATGGCTTCGAGTCATGTTTCGAAGAGCATCTGACATGTGTCCTCGGGTTTTCGCCAAACACGCATTCATTTTATTTAGTTAATTATCGGTATCATGGAATATACATATCAACTGTGGCGCGTCTATATCTATATCTTGAACTCTCCTTTTCAAATACATTTTTTGATCCTTCGCAAATGACACCTGATATAGTATAGCGAAACCTTATTTCTTCCTATTTATAAGTACTCACCTCCGATAAGCAGCTCATGTGTGGCTTGCCGACGCGAACACGCCACAGTTTATGGTCGTGTGATACAGTGTCATATGCACACTTGACCGGTGGCTTTGGTCCTCAAGGCCCAACTGTCCAGCCCCAAGCTCAAGCCTCCTCTTGCGCGCAAATGGGCTATATCTGCAAGTACCTTCCTTCGACCCCATCATACTCGCTCCACAATCCCCCTACTGCTTCTATTCAGTGCGCTTTATCATAACTCGCCAGGTAAGTTGGAGTGCGAGAGGGGCACCTCGGAACGGGATTCACTCTGATGCGAAGGAGGTAGATCAGGCACATGGGCTTCGCCAGGTATTGCTTAGAACGGTTCAATGCCACTGTCATAAACGATCTTTGGTATATTGTCGAAAAATATTCTAACTGTTGTCAGCGCCCATCTTGATATGACTGACCATGCTTTTATAGGCCTGAACTATGGTTCTTCACCTTGTGGTCCGTGATGGTTTGGTGAGTCTCAGGCTTTTACTTCGATTCACCTCTGTGATCGAACTTGTGAATAACATATACGTGAAAGCCTCGTGAACGCGCATACGGATATCAAGTTCATCATCTCGAACCAAGTACGTCGTCACTCGTATATTAGATCAATGACAACTTTTTACCTCCTCTTCTTCAGATGTTAACCGTACTGGGTACAGTGCTCGGTCTCGTCATTTCCTTCCGGACGACGTCGGCATACGATAGATATTGGGAGGTAAGTCAGATAATGCGAGATCGACATCTCTTATCCAACTTATCCTGTATCATAGGGCCGCAAGCTCTGTAAGGAACTCTGTCTCTTCTATCACTTCTGCAAACCGTTGATCCTGTGATTAACCTGCTCTTGGTTGTAGGGGGTAATATCCAACTTGCATCGCGCAACCTGGCCATGATCATTTGGATCCACGTCCCTCTGGATCGCAGAACTTTGGAAGGACGGCCAGAGTCAAGTCGTCCAGATGGTCGGCTCCGAGCGATCATCGAGAGGAAAACGATGCTGAACCTCGTCCAGGCATTTTCCGTCTCCGTCAAACACTGTAAGCACTCTTATGGCCCTCAAAATCAATGCACACTCTGATAAACCTTTTAGACCTGCGTTCCGAGCCTGGAATTTACTACGAAGATCTGTATCCTCTCCTGTCATTTCTTCCTCGAAATATTGCGAACGACAATGGCAGCCACCTTCCTACCGAAGAGAAGGACTCAGCCAAGAATGGGTCCCAAATGGGGGATCTACCTATGTGGTACGATAGCACGAACGCCACTCTTCGGGACACGCACCCAAAGAAGCATCACCACCGAAGGCCCGGCTTCCAACCTGAGAGAGTCCTGTCAGACATCGCTTGCCCAGTTACACTGAAGCCAGCTATGAACCCGCCATTCCGTGGTCTTATTGATACGGTACCCTTCTTCGTCATTTTTAAGCCATTCCGGGCGCTTTTCAGACTTTTCAGGGAATTCACCGAGAAAAGCGTGCCGCCAACTGAGGGAAGCGGTACCCGAGGTTACCTTGGAAAGAAGAAGGAGCCGCCCCCAATCGATTCTAACGTTGCATTGGAGAGTAAGCCCGTTTTTGAAGCAGCTTAGCCCATGTACGCTTGGGCAGAACTAAATCAAATATTGTGTTCATCCTATAGTCACCTTGTTCCTCTCTTCGTATCTCCAGATGCTTCTGGCTCAAGATATATTGATGCCTGCAATGGCTACAGGCTTTGTGAGTCCGTCCACTTGTGCTTCCCTGATAGTTCATTCAATTTCCGCTTCATCGTCGACGTAGAACAACGCCCTCGTCAGCTTGCAAGATGCACTGGTCAACTTGGAGCGGATTCGCACAACTCCCATCCCATTCGCGTATCAGACTCATCTCCGCATGTCTATCTGGTTAGTGTGATGGTTTCAAACCATCCTTCGATTCCGAAGACATCGCCGTTTAACAACCTTTTTCATGACCCTAGGTTATATCTAATCTTCTTGCCTTTTGAGGTCTACGAGGCTTTCAAATGGTTGACGGTTCCCTGTGTCATTTTTGCGGCTTGTATGCGCCATGATACTGTCAGTCCCGACATGAGCTCAATCTTTTCATCTCCTTCTCCCTCTCTCTCTCTCTTGCAGTCCTATATCTTGGGTTCCTCGAAATCGGGCAGGAAATCGAGAATCCTTTCAACTATGACGAAGTGAGTTTGGGGTGGAGGATCGTCGTTGAGACGCCGCTAACCTTTTAATTACACCTGGGGGGTTGGGGCATTCATAGAACGATCTGGATCTAGATCATTTTTGCCTCACGATTCAGCGCGAGCTGGCAGAGATCACAGCTGTATGTTTTTTCTGTCTCTCCCGAAATTCCATTACCCCCACCCACCCTCCTTTTTGGTCCGCTGGAATGACCCCTCACACGTTTCGGATTTTATTTTCGAAGCATCCAACACCTGACCCATCGACGTTCATTTTCTCGTCACGAAATCAACCCTTTGCACCCGCCGATCGACGCACCGCGACCGACATCTTGGCAGAACGGCAGACCCACGATGAGAGTCACTCGGAAGAGAAAGTCATCTTGGGCGTCAGGGGGGTGTTACTCAAGAGTTATGGGGAGATCATCAAGGCTACGCATCATGAAACACAGCGTAACTCGTGGTTCAAGGAGTAGAGGAGAGGAGTGAGATTTTACGATATGATAATGACTTGAGGTTTCGGATGAGATGGACCTATATTAGCATGCTATTTCTTTTCGAACCTCCCAGACCAGTTTCCATTATCACTCCCATGCACGATAGTGAACAAAGTTGCAACTAATATACATCACAAAAACAAAAAGTAACCTGTACTTCATGGGGAAACCCCTTTGAACAAAATCAAAACAAACACTCGGATCCATCCAGGTCTGCCTGCGCCGGCGCTGCCTTCCTTGCGCCCGATCCCGATTCGCATTCGTGTTCGTCGCTTTGGTCACAACAAGCCTCCTATCCCTCGGATCCGGTCGATCCACAACACCGTACTCGCATCTCCCTAAACGTCACGGGTGCAGGTTCCCTCGGTAATCCAGGCAACTGCTTCGACTGACGTTGACTATTACTCCTTTTCAAGCTGTTGTTGGGAGGGGCCCGTTTCCTCGCGAAAGCTGCAGCGACGAAAGCGCGTTTACGAGCTTCTTCAGAGTCCTTGTGAAAATTTATCTTGACCTCGGTGATGGACCAAGAGTCGCGTGCGGATCCGGACCATGTACTGTCGAGTAGAGTGGAAGGGAGTGGATTCCGTTCGCTGCTGTTGATGATCCCGATGTCGTTGTTTTCCTTTAAAAAAAATTTTTTTTATGAGGACGGAGGGGAATCCGCTATCGGACGAAAGGTCGCTACGGTTTCCCGCGCTTTACCTAACAGTGTGGGCATGACCCAACTAAACCCCCCTGACTGGCTATTAGACAGTGCAAGCCTAAACTTGGATGTGTACTAGACCATAGGCACCTGCTTGCCATCCCCAAATTTGGGCATAGCTTCAGTTCGAAGTGGTAGTGACACCATGTGCCCTGTTTAACCCTATTACTAGGGGTGGTCCAGGGGGGTTCGAGTCCTTTACAGGACTGTACTTGCCCTCTGGAGGTTTGGTAGAAAAGGGCTCAGGCATAGCCATCATTGCCTCCCATTCTCTGGCTCACTCCTCCTTCATCTGAAGTCATCTAATACCTTGTACTGACCATGGATATCTTTCTCTATTAGACCTTTCCATATCTCAGTTGGAGCTTGGGAAGTTGTTAGTTTTCCTTTGCTCTTAATCTCAGGTAGTTTGTTGATCTTAAAATCAATCTCTGCTAGTCTGAGGATAGTGCTATTAAGAGAGGCAATTGCCTTATTCTTATTTATTATTTCTTCATGCATTCATTGTGCATTTTGAAGTTTCCATATTAGGAATGCTGTTCCTGAAATTACTATTTTTGATAGTATTTCAGCTTGTTTGTTATCTTCTATTTCTAGAAGGCCTATTCATAGTATTTTATTATAGCTAGGTGGTTCAAATGATAGGTTCTTTGTGGCATTGGCTTTTTTCAGCAGTTTTTCACAGTGTAAGCATGTTTCATGATGCCATTCATTTTGGCATTCAATTAGGATGTGTTCTAGGGATTCTAGGGCTCTGCATTCACATAGTGCCCTTTCTTCCCAGATACCTCCCCATTTGTGTATGAAGGTTCCACATACTGTTCTTCCGTGTATTGCTTGCCACAGGAAGTCAGTTATTTCTCTTCTCATGAGTGGGCATCTAATGCTTTCCCATAGGGAAGCCTCATGTCATTGTTTTTCGATGCGGCGTCGTGCCTCAGGGTGGGTTGAGTCTGGCTGTAGGATGCGGGGTCGACCCTCGTGAGACGACGCTCGTGGCTTGGCGATGTGTGGCCATGACGATTCGGTGCGGGAGCCAATGCGATAGAGTGTTGTTGTCGCTGAGCGGGGATGTAGATCATTGTGGGCTGGGTGGTAGTGGCTAGGTTCATCGATGCGAATGTGCGATATATCGATATCGGTAACGAGATCATCGATGTCTGCTTTGACGCGTTGAGCTTGGACAAGCCGAGTGACCTCGGAGGAGCTTTGCGATTCTCACCCAATCCAGCGTTATTTGGGGACAAGGAACGAGATCGACTATGCGGGTTATTCATCTTCTCGATAGCTCGTCTTTCTCACTCTGTATCACACATGACTATTTTGGGACACAAGGCTAGAGTGATGGTTATTCATCGGCTGGTCTGTCATGGTCTGGTAAGTCTTCTCGATGCCCAATAATCTCCCAACGTGAGTTGATATCCTAACGTGTAGTTTTCGCTGTTGTGTGCAGCGCCGTGGATGTGTACACAGACGTCGAACTTTACCAAGTAAAGTCACCACACCCTTTCCCCGTTTCCAACAGAGTGACTAATATTTGAGTGATTTTAGGTGTTGGCCATGTTGGGTATGGACCTCGATCACTGATCCAGAGGAAGCTTGCGGAAATTACAGCTGTGAGCCCACTGATGCCGACCCTTTTTTCTCGACGCGCACGCCCTGATGTTTTACCATCCTTACCTACGTTTCTAGCATCCAACGCCCAAGCCTGATTCATCCATCTTCTCGCCAATGGTACTAACCTTTCGCTCTCGCCGATTGTCGCGCCACAACCGAGATCTTACACGGATGCCAACAGCACGAGGGGGGTGCTTTCATCCACAGTGTTCGACAGGTGCTCCTCAAGAGTTACGAGGAAATCATAAAAGCGACGGAACGTCGCGACACCCAGAGCGCGACCTAGTTCTACAAGTCATAAGTCGCATGGCTTCGGGGTGGGGACACTCGACCATCGACATGCATCCTCGTTTCGCCAAGCACACATTCGTTTTATTTTTGGCACATCAACATGCATCCTCGTTTCGTCAAACACAAATTCGTTTTATTTTGGCATCACTGAATGTTTATGTCATCTGTGGCGCGTCTATATCTTTAAACCCCCTTTCAAATACATCTTTTCAACCTTCGCACGATATACTAGTGAGACTTGATTTCTTCCTATTATTGCCCACTTACCTCCGATAAGCAGCTCATGTGTGGCTTGCCGAAGCGAACACGCCACTGCTTATGGTTGTGATACAATGCATGGCTTCTTACAGGCACACTCGACCGGTGGCTTCGAGCCTTGAGGCTCAACTGCCCGAACAAGGCCAAGCCTCGTCCTGCGCGCAAAATGGCTATATCTACCCTTAGACCTCATCATACTCTCTCTGCAATCCCTCTTCTGCTTCCCCTCAGTGCGCTTTACTATAACCCGCTAGGTGAGTTGGAGTCTGAGAGAGGGCACTTTGGAACGGGATTCATTCGAAGAGGTAGATCAGGAACATGGGCTTCGTCGGCGCCCTTAGGTATTGCTTGGAACGGTTCAGCGCCACTGTCATAAACGATCTTTGGTGTGTTGTCGAGAAATATTCCAACTGTTGTCAGCGCCCCATCTTGATATGACTGACCGTGCTTCTATAGGCCTGAGCTATGGTTCTTCACCTTGTGGTCCGTGATGGTTTGGTGAGTCTCAGGCTTTTGCTTTGATCCACCTTTGTGATCCAACTTGTGAATAACACATATATGAAGTCTCGTGAACACGCACACGGATATCAAGTTCTTCATCTCGAACCAAGTACGCCGTCGCTCGTGCATATGAGAAGTAGATCAATGATATCCTTTACCTTCTCTTCTTCAGATGTTAACTGTACTGGGTACGGTGCTCGGTCTTGTCATTTCCTTCCGAACGACGTCAGCGTATGATAGATATTGGGAGGTAAGTGATTGAATGATGCGAGATCGACATATCTCATTCGAGCTCGGCCAATTCTGTCCTGTACCATAGGGCCGCAAACTCTGTAAGCGATTCCTGTTTCTCATTCTTTCTGCCAGGCGTCGTTGTTAAACTGCTCTTGGTTGTAGGGGGTAACATCCAACTCGCATCGCGCAACCTGGCCATGATCATTTGGGTCCACGTCCCTCTAGACCGCAAGACTTCGGAAGGACGTCCAGAGTCAAATCGCCCAGATGGTCGGATCCGAGCAATCATCGAGAGGAAAACGATGCTGAACCTCGTCCAGGCATTTTCCGTCTCCGTCAAACACTGTAAGCACTCTTACGATCCCTAACTTCAACGCGCATGCGCTCACTCACTCACTCGCTCGCATATTTGATAACCCGTTTTAGATCTGCGCTCCGAGCCTGGAATTTACTACGAAGATCTGTATCCTCTCTTATCGTTTCTTCCTCGAAATATTGCGAACGACGAGGGCGGGGGCCACCTTCCGACCGAAGAGAAGGACTCAGCCAAGGATGGGTCCCAAATGGGGGATCTACCCATGTGGTACGACAGCACGAACGCCACTCTTCGGAACATGCACCAAAAGAAGCATCAACACCGGAGGCCCGGTTTCCGACCTGAGAGAGTTCTGTCAGACATCGCTTGCCCAGTTACACTGAGGCCAGCTATGAACCCACCTTCCTCCGGTCTTATTGACACCATACCCTTCTTGGTCATTTTTAAGCCATTCGGAGTGCTTTTCAGGAAACTCACCAAGAAGAGTGTGCCGCCAACTGAGGAAAGCGGCACCCGAGATGGCCTCGGAAAGAAGAAGGAGCCACCTCCGACTGATACCAACGTCGCATTAGAGAGTGAGCCCATTTTTCGGAGCAGCTTAGCCTCACGCGCGCTGTGGTGGAACTAAAACAATATTGCGCTCAATCCTACAGTCACCTTATTCCTCTCTTCATACCTCCAAATGCTTCTGGCTCAAGACATATTGATGCCTGCAATGGCTACAGGTTTTGTGGGTCCCGCCCACTTGCGCTTCCCTTGTACAATGTAGTTCACTTAATCACTTGCTTGTCACGTAGAATAATGCCCTCGTCAGCATGCAAGATGCCCTAGTCAACCTAGAGCGGATTCGCACAACCCCCATTCCATTTGCGTATCAGACGCATCTCCGCATGTCTATCTGGTTAGTGCGATGATATCGCCTGTCGAGAGATCGCGTCGTTTGACACTGTCAACTTCTTTTTTTCATGACACCAGGCTATACCTGATGTTCTTGCCTTTTGAGGTCTATCAGGCTTTCAAATGGTTAACGGTTCCATGTGTCATTTTCGCGGCTTGTAAGCGCATGATTCATACAATATGAAGCTCAATATTCTCAACTCTCTCTTGTAGTCCTATACCTTGGTTTCCTCGAAATTGGACAGGAGATCGAGAATCCTTTCGACTATGACGAAGTGAGTTCGGGATGAAAAGATGTCATGTCGTTGAATTAACTTTTTCTTTTGTATCACACTCCCCCGTTTCATAGAACGATCTTGATCTGGATCATTTTTGCCTCACGATTCAGCGCGAGCTGGCAGAGATCACAGCTGTACGTTTTTGTTTACACCGTCCGTCCCGAAACTCCTCGATCCGCTAAATCACCTCCCACACACTTCCTTCGGCAGCATCCGACATTTAACCCATCGACGTTCATCTTCTCGCCACGGAATCAACCCTTTGCACCCGCCGATCGACGCACCGCGACCGATATCTTGGCAGAACGTCAAAACCACGACGAGGGTCACTCGGAAGAGAAAGTCATCTTGGGAGTCAGGGAGGTGTTGCTCAAGAGTTACGGGGAGATCATCAAGGCCACGCATCACGATACACGGCGCAACTCGTGGTTCAGAGAGTAGGGAGAGGAGTACTGATAATGATCGGGGCACGGGGCTTCGGATGACATGGGACCTATAGCACATGATTTTCAAACCTTTCAGACTGGTTTTCCATTATCACTTCTCCTTCTGTATGCATGATAGTGAACAAAAGTTGTAACTAATCTACCCTCACAAAAAAAAAAAAAGTAACCTGTACTTTGTACCAAACAAACCAGAAACAAAACAAAACAACACTCAGATCCATCCAGGTCCGGTGGTGGGTGGTGCGACCAGCGCCGGCGCTACGCGCTTCTGCTTATACCTCCCTTGCGCCCGATCCTGACTCGTTGCTTTCGTCACCCAAAACCCTCCCTCTCCAACGATCTTCCCCGTCGCCACAGGTCTCCTATCCCTCGGATCCGGTCGATCCACAACCCCACCAGTATTGATCATCACCCTAAACGTCACATGTGCCAGTTCCTTCGGTAATCCAGGCAACTGCTTCGACAGACGTTGCTTATTACTCCTCTTTGAGCTATTTTTGGCCGAAGAATCCCGTTTCCCCGCGAATGCCGCAGCGACGAAAGCGCATTTCCGAGCCTCTTCAGAGTCCTTGTGGGATTTGATCTTGACTTCCGTGATGGGCCAAGAGTTTCGTGCGGATTCGGTCCATGAGGCGTTGTTGGTGCTGTCACGTAAGGCGGAAGCGAGTGAATCCTTTTCGCTGTTGTTAATGCTGCTAATCTCGTTGTTTTCCGATGCGTCGTCGTGTCCGAGGGTGGGTTAGGTCTGATTGTATGATGTGCGGTCGACGCTAGGTGAGACGACGCTCGGGGCTTGACGATGTGCGGCCATCAATTGGTGACGGTTCGGCATGGGAGCCAATGCGATGGAGTGTTGTTGTCGCTGAGCAGGGATGGAGATTGGTGTCGGTTGGGTGGCCATGGCGGCTGGGTTCGTCGACACGAATGTGTAATATATCGACAGAGAGATCATCTTTGACACGTTGAGCTTTCGGGGGAGCTTTGTGATTCCCACCCAATCCAGCGTTATTTGGGGACAAGGAACGAGATCGACTATGCAGGTTATTCATCTTCTCGTTAGCTCGTCTTTCTCACTGGGTACCACACATGGCTATTTTGGGACATAAGGCCAGAGTTATGGTTCTTTACCGGCTGGTCTGTCATGTGGTAAGTCTTCTGGATGCCTAATAATCACCCAATGTGAGTTGACATCCCAACGCGCGGTTTCCGCTGTCTTGTTCCGCAACGTGAATGTGCACACGGACGTCAAATTCTACCAATCAAAGTCCCTACACCCTTTCCCTGCTTCCAACAGAGTGAATGATGCTTGTGCGATTTTGTAGGTTGACCGTGCTGGGTATGGTGCTCGGTTTGGACATTTCTTTCCGTACAACGTCCGCCTACGACCGGTTCTGGGACACAGGATCTTTATATTCTCTTTGTCGCTGTTGACGTTGGCGCGTGGAGGGACATCGATGCTACATTCGGATATCCTCCATCCTCCAAATCGCACGACTACATCGCTGGGGGATACACTTACCTCGGTATGCGTTATTCTAGGGTGACTACCTTTTGGTTCTCAAATGAGTAACACAAAAACAAAGTCGCAAGCAATGTGAGCATATTGTTTCCGCTTTTGATTGGTTCAACACATAGGCTGATACGGTAGATTTCACAGGAGGTAACATCCAACTCGCTTCCCGGAATTTGGCTATGGTTCACGTCCCCCTCGAGTGCAAGGCAAGACCAGGAGGGGAATATCGCACTCGTCTGGATGGCCAACTCCGCACAATCATCGAACGCAAGACGAGGATGGATCTCATTCAGGCCTTTGGTGTATCTGTCAAGCACTGTACGTGACACCCATCATACCTGTATGGTCCTTTCGATCCACAATTGACCATTTTATTTAAATAAATTTATAGATATGTGATCAGAACCTGGCGTCTACTATGAGGATCTCTACCCTCTACTCTCATTCCTCCCCCAAAACATCTACAACCAACCCCGACCAATCCCGATCCCACGCGAAGGCCGCTCAGATAGCGAGTCCAAGTACGACCAGGACGGTTCTCTACCCATGTGGAACGACACCACGAACAGCACCCTCAAAGGCGAATCCCACCCTAAGAAGCGTGGCCACAAGGGCGATTTCGGCCCCGAGAAAGTCCTCCCAAACATCCAAAGCAGCATCCCACTGATGCCGCTAGGAACCCACCTCAGGAGAGACTTACGGACTTGATCCTCTTCTTTATCATTTTCAAGCCCTTCGGTGACCTGTTCAGAAAGATGGTCGGAAGGGTTCAACATGACCGCGACTCTGGAACTCGGGATTGGTTCGGAAAGAAGAAAGAACTCGCCCCTATCGATTCAAATGCTTTTCTAGAAGGTGAGTTGAATCTTGAGAGTGCAATATCAATCCAGTTCACTGTGCCTGTTTACTGACTATTTGATGGATCTTGCAGTCAGCCTGTTCCTGAGGTCATACCTTCAGTCACTTCTTGCTCAAGGCCTGCTCACCCCTGCCATGGCCACAGGCTACGTGAGTCATGTGCTCATGGCCGATTCATCACACGAATCCACCAATTCAATCCAACTCTTCTGATAGAACAACGCACTTTGTAGTACACAAGATGCGCTCGTTAACTTGGAGAGGATCCGCACGACCTCGATTCCCTTCGCTTACCGACGCATTTGCGTATGTCTGTTTGGTGAGTTTCCGACTTCCCCCACAAACGCATATGATCCCGTCTCTGACGTTCGGGATTTATTTTTAGGCTGTACCTCCTCTTCTTGCCCTTCGAGGTCTGGCAAGCCTTCAAGTGGTTGACCGTTCCTCACTGCATGTAAGCATATGCTCGCTGATCTCTTAGTGAACCTCAAACTTACCTTGCTACCCTCCCAGTCCTCTAACTTGGTTTCCGTCAGGAGATTGAGAAGCTCACTCCTTTTGCACCTGTGAACTCGCCATGGCGATCAAGCGTTCATATTAGATTGGACTATTGTGGACAATATAGAGCGCTTGATCACGTGATCTAACAAATCCGCCCTGCAGGTCTGGTGAAGGAGACAGTGCTCGCATCCTTTCAACTACGACGAGGTGAGTGTCTCGCATTAGTACCGACAGAAGTCGAGTCAAAGCTGACCGGCCTTTGCTTGAAACCAGGATGACCTCGACCTCGATCGTTTCTACCTGACGATCCAGAGGAAACTTGTGGAAATTACAGCTGTAGGTCACTGATTCTAGCCCTTCTTCCCGATGCGCACACCCTGACGTTTTTCCATCCTTACCTTCGTTTTCCGGCATCCAACGCCCAAGCCTGATTCATTCACACAAAACCAACCCTTCGCGCCCGCCGATCGTCGCGCCGCGACCGAGATCTTACACGAACGCTAACAGCACGAAGAGGATCACACGGATGATGCTGTCATCTAAAGTGTTCGACAGGTGCTCCTGAAGAGTTACGAAGAGATCATAAAAGCGACGGAACATCACGACACCCAAAGCGCGGCCTGGTTCCGCAAGTCGTAAGTCGCATGACCTCGAGACGGAGACACTCGACCACTGACATGCATTCTCGGGTTTTCGCTAAACACACATCCGTTTTATTATTGGCGCCACGGAATCTGCGGCGCGCCTATATCTATATCTTTAACCCCCTCCCCCCCCCTCTCCCCCTTCCAAATAGATGACACCCGATACATTGTAGCGAGACTTCCACTTTTGCCCCACTCCGCACCTCACCTCCGATATGTCATATGTGACTTGCTGAAGCGGACACGTTACTGTTTGCGGTCGTGTGATACAATGCATGGTTTCTCACACTTAACCAGTCCTCGAGGCTCAACTGCCTGAGTTCCAAGCCTTGCAAAAGGGCTACATCCGCAACCGCCTCCATTCGACCTTATCATACTCCCTCCACAATCCTCCCTCTGCCTTGATTTAGTGCGCTTTATTATAACCCACTAGGTGAGTTGGCGCGCGAGAGGGCACCTCAGGTGGGATTCTGACATTGAGGTAGATTAGGAACATGGGCTTCGTCGGCGCCCTTAGGTATTGTTTGGAACGGTTCAATGCTACCGTCATAAACGATCTTTGGTATGTGTCTAAATTACTTAAAACCGTTCTAACTGTTATCTTGATGTTGTTACAATGACTGACCATGCTTGTATAGGCCAGAGCTATGGTTCTTCACCTTGTGGTCGGTGATGGTTTGGTGAGCTTCAGGCTTTTGCTTTGATCGATCCACCCTAATCTAACTTGTGCATAACATATACGCGAAAGCCTCGTAAACACGCACACGGATATCAAGTTCTTCATCTCGAACCAAGTATGTCGTCACCCATGCGTATGAGAGGTGGATTAATTGGTGTCTTTTACCTTCTCTTCTTCAGATGTTAACTGTACTGGGTACGGTGCTCGGTCTCGTCATTTCTTTCCGAACGACGTCGGCGTACGATAGATATTGGGAGGTAAATGATTGAATAGTGCGAGTACAACATATCTCATTCAAGCTCGGCCAATTCTGTCTTGTACCATAGGGCCGCAAGCTTTGTAAGCAATTACTTTTTCCGCTAGCCGTCGTTTCCTGTTGTTAAGCTGCTTCTGGCTTGCAGGGGGTAACATCCAACTTGCATCGCGGAACCTGGCCATGATCATCTGGATCCACGTCCCTCTAGATCGCAGGACTTCGGAAAGACGGCCAGAGTCAAGTCGTCCGGAGTCAAGTCGTCCGGATGGTCGGATCCGGGCGATCATCGAGAGGAAAACGATGCTGAACCTCGTCCAGGCATTTTCTGTCTCCGTCAAACACTGTAAGCACTCTTATCGTCCTCGAATCAACACACACTCCTCAGATATCTGTTAAAACTTTTAGACCTGCGCTCCGAGCCTGGGATTTACTACGAAGATCTGTATCCTCTCCTGTCATTTCTTCCTCGAAATATTGCGAACGACAGCGAACACCCTCCCACCGAAGAGCAAGACCCAGCCAAGGATTGGAATCAAGTGGGGGATCTGCCGATGTGGTACGACAGCACGAACGCCACTTTTCGGAACAAGCAACCAAAGAAGCATCACCACAGGCCCGGCTTCCGGCCTGAGAAAGTCCTGTCAGATATCGCTTGCCCAGTTACATTGAGGCCAGCTAGGAACCCACCTTCCCTGGGTCTTATTGACACCATACCTTTCCTAATCGTTTTTAAGCCATTCGGGGCGCTTTTCAGGAAGCTCACCAAGAAAAGCGCGCCGCCCACTGAGGAAATCGGCACCCGAGGTTATCTTGGAAAGAAGAAGGAGCCGCCCCCGACTGATTCAAACGTCGCATTAGAGAGTGAGCTCATATTTTGGAGCAGCGTAGTCCATATCCGCTTGGTGGAACTAAATCAATATTGCGCTGATCCTACAGTCACCTTGTTCCTCTCTTCATACCTCCAGATGCTTCTGAGTCAGGAACTACTGACGTCTGCAATGGCTACAGGCTTTGTGAGCCCCGCCCACCTGCGCTTCCTTCATACAAATATAGTTAAATCAATCTCTTGCTCTGTTGTCGACGTAGAACAATGCCCTCGTCAGCATGCAAGATGCATTAGTCAACTTGGAGCGGATTCGCACAACTCCCATCCCATTTGCGTATCAGACTCACCTCCGCATGTCTATCTGGTCAGTATGATGATATCGTCTGTCGAAAGACCCCACCGCTTGACACTGCTAATTTAATCTAATTTATTATGATACTAGGCTATACCTGATCTTCTTGCCTTTCGAGGTCTATCAAGCTTTCAAATGGTTGACGGTTCCCTGTGTCATTTTCGCGGCTTGTAAGAGCCTGATTCATACATCCCATTATGAGCTCAATCTTTTCAACTCTCTCTTTTGCAGTCCTATACCTTGGTTTCCTTGAAATTGGGCAGGAAATTGAGAATCCTTTCAACTATGACGAAGTGAGTTCGGGTGAAAGACGTCAATGCCGTTGAGCTAACGTCTTCTTTCTTTCTTTTGTATCGCATCCACCGTGGTTGGGGCGTTCATAGAACGATCTGGATCTGGATCATTTTTGCCTCACGATTCAGCGCGAGTTAGCAGAGATCACAGCCGTACGTTCTTCCAACGACAACCAAAAAAAAAAAACCTCCTTTTGGATCCGCTAAAATCACCCCCACACGCTTCCCAGCACCCAACTTTTGACCCATCGACGTTCATCTTCTCGCCGCGGAATCAACCCTTTGCACCCGCCGATCGACGCACCGCGACCGACATCTTGGCAGAACGGCAAAGCCACGAGGAGGGTCACCCGGAAGAGAAGGTCATATTCGGCGTCAGGGAGGTATTGCTCAAGAGTTACGGGGAGATCATCAAGGCCACGCATCACGATACGCAGCGTAACTCATGGTTCAAAGAGTAGAGGCGTACTCAGATTTTACGATATGATACTGACTTGGGGCTTCGGGTGATATGGACCTATGTAGCACATTATTTCTTTCAAACCTTTCAGATTGGTTTTCCATTATCACTTCTCTTTCTGTATGCACGACAGTCAAAAAAAAAAAGAAGTTGTAACTAATATACCCCACAAAACACAAAAGTAGCCTGTACTTCGTAAAAGAAACCCAAATCAAGATAAACACTCAGATCCATCCAGGTCTGGTGGTAGGTGGTGCGACCAGCGCCGGCGCGACACGTTTCTGCTTATGCCTCCCTTGCGCCCGATCCTGATTCGCATTCGTATTCGTCGCCTTCGTAACCCAAAACCCTCCCTCCCCAACGATCTCCCCCGTCGTAACAGGTCTCCTATCCCTCGGATCCGGTCGATCCACAACTCCACCAGTACTGGTCATCACCCTAAACGTCACCGGCGCAGGTTCCTTCGGTAATCCAGGCAACTGCTTCGACAGACGTTGACTATTACTCCTTTTCGAGCTGGCGTTGGAAGGATTCCGTTTCCCCGCAAACGCCGCAGCGACGAAAGCGCGTTTCCGAGCCTCTTCTGAATCCTTGTGGGATTCGATCTTGACTTCCGTGATGGACCACGAGTTTCGTCCGGATCCGGTCCATGAGGCGCTGCTGGTACTGTCACGTAAAGCGGAAGCGAGTGAATCCCTTTCGCGGCTGTTGATGCTGCCAATCTCGTTGTTTTCCGATGCGTCGTCATCGCCGTGTCCGATGGTGGGTTGGGTCTGGCTGTAGGATGCGGGGTCGACGCTGGGTGAGACGACGCTCGTGGCTTGACGATGTGCGGCCATCAGTTGATGACGGTTCGGCGCGGGAGCCAATGCGATGGAGTGCTGTTGTCGTTGAGCGGGGATGGAGATCGGTGTGGGTTGGGTGGTGGTGGCGGCTGGGTTCGTCGACGCGAATGTGCGATATATCGGCAGTGAGATCATCGATGTCTGCTTTGACGCGTTGAGCTTCGAAAGATCGAGTGGCCGAGGTGGAGCTTTGCGATTCCCACCCAATCCAGCGTTATTCGAGGACGAGGAACGCGATCGGCTGATCTTTTCGTTGGAAGGTCGGGAGAATACGGGTTGGTCGCTGTTCTTGGAAGCGGAGACGTTGGAGGTGAAGAGGACGAGGTCTTCGTGAGCGGTCTTGAGGATGCGAATGAATGGGGTCTTGGATTCGCGAGAGATCTCGAGGGTCTGGAGTGTTAGGAGGGTGATGTGGGTGAGGACTGTTAGATTGGGGGGTGATGTCAGTTCATCATGTGGAGAGGATGATATGTTTTTGAGACTTGCGGAGGAGGAAGGACAACCAGGCGAAGCCGAGAATGGCCCTGTTGATGCCGCACACTTGATGTGTAGCGCTGAAGAAGTTGGAGTGACAGAACGCGGTCGTCACATCGACCGATATGACCACGGCGGAAACTGTAAACACGTTACCGTTGCGTCAGTGACGTGATACACATGACCAAGGATAATACTCACGGAATTGAAAGCAGAGGACGATGGTGGTCCAGCAGAATTCAAAAAGGAGCGCGAAAGGCATCCAGCCCGAATCGCGATAATTAAGGAAAGATCTGAGATGCAAGGAGGGGTTTCCCGATCAATAACGTGGTTGGGAATGAGGACGCCACGAGGGGGGGAGAGAAAATAGCGCTCACATTAATGAGATGATGGCACATGTCACAGCACTAGTGATGCTGAGAAGATCGGAAGCTCCAACTATTCAGCAAAAGTAACAGCATCAGTCTCCTGCTCATGGAGATGACAGCATGCTTGAGGCTGACCGTAAGAGGTCGTCAGGGAAAATTGACCCTTGTGGGCGATGTTGACAAGGGCGAGGATGAAAAGGATGAAATTGAAGAGGACAACGACGAGCGGGATGATACGTCGCGACGCTGAGATGACAATGGCGGGGTTATCGTGCGAGAAGATCATGATGTGTGGTGTGTGGTGGTTGCAATGGAGGTGATAGGGTCGGACTAGCAAAAGATACACTCTTTCGAAGAGTTAAAAGATAAACACGCAGTGGGAGATGGGTCTCACTGAGACGAAAGAGGAGTAAATGAAACGTGTGAAGAGAGAGGGAGCGTGAAGAGGGAGAGGGAGGGGAGGATGGGAGGAGGAAGAGAGTTGAAACGTGAAGGGTGTGGCTGATAATATGGAGGGGAGAACAAGGCGAGGCGCGGAGTTAAGGAAGAAAAAAAAAAAGAAGGGAATCAAGTGGTGGTTTATTGGTGCCAAACGTCGCAGTAAACCCATTATGCCTTCCCTCAACAACAACACAGACCTCGGCAAAAGCACGAGGTTTAGGTGAGGGGACAATAGCGACCACAAAGGCGGACCTTCCTAAAAGATAAGGGCGCGTCGTTTCGTGTGTGGGAAAACTAACTGCGATCGTGCCTGGCAGCCCGCATCAGCCGTTAACGCCGACTCTAGGGGCTCCTGAGATTTCGCCGGAGCTTCTCCTGGCACTCCGTGACGTCATTTGCACGTTTCTTCCCGATTTCCTTTGCAGATCTCTGGATGTGGCAGCACTCAAGCCCCGTGTAATGGAACGACGGTCAATGATGCCACTCGCGACATCCATTGACGGAGAACACGATTGCTTCGGGGTTTCCTACCCGAGGATGTCTCTCGTTATGAAGGCCTTTACCTTTTCCAAGGGAAAACAAGCGGCCCAATAAATACGTCATGGTTCTCACCACTGCCACGTTAGGTGGCTGCGACAGCGTTGAAGGGGCTGCTTGAGAACTGCGACAAGACAGAAAGACTCACCTGCACTTACATTTCGAAAACACGACCTGTCGTTATCCCCTTCACGAGTGCAAGGTGGTATTTAAATAATATATGAGAAGGAAAGGGGAAGTGGAGCCTAAAAGTGCGTCATCAACCAGCGCCCTGTTCCAAGTTCCAGACCTCCGTTTTTCCTATGGACGCAATTCCCCTTCTTCCCTGGAGGACACCATCGGGTTAGCGCGGCGTATGCGTGTTGCAATTGGTGGCGGACTCGGGCTCTCTCCAGTCCCGATTTAAATCATATCCACTTACACTTTTTACCCTCATTCCACTAACCTTTCCGCATCCACATCCACCGCTCCCAATGACACCATGATCGCCATCCTTACCATACTCTTCTTCCTCTTCTTCTCTCCTCCAGTCAACTCTCGCACCACCACCAACAACAACCATCTCCATGAAAACATGCCTCCTCGAACACCATCCACCAACACTACCCCCGTGAACGATGACGCTGATGAGGAACACTTGGACCAACAGCGATCCCCATCTCTCCCTGGTGCTTTTCCCACCACAACCATATCCTCCACATCCTCCACTCCCCCAATAGTCCATTCGCCACTCTCGGAGCCAATAATTCAATCTACAACTGAAGGATCTGCCTCCCCACCGATAGTCATCCAGACTGGTCTCAACCCCCTTCGCGTCGAAATCCCTCCACTTCCTCACAACCCATTCGCATCTGCTTCATTGCTATCCAATCAATTCTCACCGCCCTTGTTGGACGCGCAGCATCACTACAACAGCACCTCGCCATATGGCGCATCCACATCTGCGCTCGTATTCGACACTCCAGCGCTCGAGCACGACAATCCGCTCTTCCAAACCGTCGTCCCGCATGACCTCTCCTCCGACCCCTCAAGCAGCTCAAACGGAACCCTCGGAGATGAGTTCTATTTTGACGATGAGGGGTTAGGCACTCTAGAGAAGATTTGGCTATTTGCCCGAAGTAAGTAACTCAATTTTTTCTTTTTTTCTTCTTTTTCTGCTCCAAAATATGCCGCAATAGGTAACGTATTTGACCCTTCCCAAAAGTTTTGCTAACGACTCGTGCTTTAATAGCGGAATGCTCGTGTCCCGAAACGCTTCGTACGGATTGTACGCACACGCAACGGAGGGTGTTCATCGCCAAATCGCTACCGAACCTCTTACCGGACGTGACGCCACATGACGCGGTCGAATATGTCCTACCACTCTTGAATAGCCTCGGCACTGATCCAGGTGCGTGAATTTTATGCCATATTCTTCAAATGCATGAGGCCATGAGGCTGATCTTTTTTTTTTTAATTGCGTGTGCCACTTTGACTGTCTGCCGAAATCCACGGTCGCTTATAACCTTTCGCTGTTTCCCCATACTTGTCTTCTTCGTCGCCCAGAGGAATCTGTCCGAGAGGCGTTCGTGTCGGAGATTGTTCCAACGATCTGGTGGTTCTACTCGGTATGTTCTGGCCTCGACGCCGTTGCACTTAGTGGACTGACGTCATCCGACTCACGTGGTCTTCTCGGAAAATAAGCACTGTCAATTGATCGACGGCGATGCGGAAGCAGCCCCTCACTACGGCGAAGGTCTTGGAGCAGACCAGTCTGGACTCCTGGAGCATGAGCAACAGGTGCAACGGGATGGGGAGCAGCAGGTTACAGGTCTGGACTCTGGCGACGCTCGGCAACAACAGCAACAACAACAGGGGATATCAACATCTCATCACGAAATCGCGCCAGGCGACGGCGACGACGATGAAACCACCTCTCGTGGAGTTGAGGACTCGGCAACGGGACACGATTCGACTCAATCGCCAGATCCCATCATACCACCGTTACCGAGCCCGGATTACCCACTCCTATCTGTTCAATTCTTCACGCCATTATTGGGATGTCTGCTCCTCAGCCCCAACGCCGTGATCACCGACTCCACTCGGGCCGCGATCGTGGAGATGCTCCGACGTGTGACTTCCGTCAACGAAGATGGGATAGAACGGACTTTGGAGGAGGATGAGGCGCGGGATAGGGATGAGAGGCCGTTCGGACCGAGGGAGAAGAGAATGTTGGAGAGGGAACTTTTGATGGGCGTTGTTATCGGCGTGGCGAGGTTGCCGGAAGGGATGGAGATTCATGAGCAGGAAGACCAGCACGGGATGGGAATGGGTGAAGATGAGGCGGCGGGGGCTGGTTGGGGTGAGGTGTGGGTGGATGAAGGACGGGCTGAAATGGGTGGGTCTCCAGAGCAGACGGAGGGAGAGTACTGGGGTGCTGGGCCGTCGGTGGAAGAGGATATGCGAAGGCAGGAAGAGGCTTTGCAACATCATTCGATCGCAGGTCCCTCTTCGTTGAAGTGGGTGTCTCCGGTAGATGAGCCATCTGCTGCAGAGAATAGGCGCCAAGAAGAAAATCCCGACTCAGCGGAGAATAAAGACTCAGAGCCCTGCCATGAGGATGATGAGTCGGCGTACCTCGAGGCAACAACCATCCCCCTACCACCCGCAGAGGAACCACCGTCTATATCAATAACGACATCACCACTAACTGAACTGGACGATGACCGCAATCCTACCTTCAACATTACATCTCCACGCACACCTCCCAACGAACGTTCCATGTCTCCCGTCATCATTCCACCCACCCCACCGTCTCCTCCATCAGGACCGCCTTCGCGTTTGTTCATCCCATCAACACCTCCCTCACTAGTCGCTCGATCCCCACTCCCACCGACCGCCGAGCCGCCGACGTCCCCTACTTTACCAAACGTATCTTTACCCGGAAGGGGCACACCGATCGCGATCCCCGTCACACCTGCCCCAATGACCTCGACGCCCATAAGTGCGCTGGCGCTAGGCCCGAGGTCAGCGATACCGTCTAGGATGCTAGAGGGTATCTTTTCGCCCATGAGTGCAAGTAGCAGTGGGAGTGGTGGGGGTTTATTGGGCCATGATGGGAGCTCAAGATCAAGCTTGGGAGGATTGATGGGTTTACCGAGTCCGAGTTGGATGATGAGCCCGTCTGCGAGTCCGCCGAATAGTCGGAGGGTGAGCGAGTTGAGGATTAGTATGGAGGATGAGAGCAGCGATATGTCGACGGAGAGGGTTGGACTTGGATTTTTACCTCGGACGCCCCCGAGGCAGGAGCATGGTGTGTTGCTAGCTGTTGGGGATGAGGATGAGGATGAGGATGAGGACGAGGTGGAGGCGTGGGGTCCGTTGAGCGCGTCGCCGACAAAGGTGAAGAGGAGGCGACCGAGCTTGAGCCCGGTGCAACCATCCACGATCGCCTCGTCTCCTTCTTCGTCAAGTCAGCCGCTGTTACTTGGGCCTTCTGCTTTGCCTTCTACACCGATACTTCAAGAGCGACGGACTTTAGCTGAGGCATTACTGCAGCCCACGGCGTCATCATCTGGTCCCTCTTCGTCTAGTGGCGATCCCTCTGATGACCCATCGCCTTCGGGGTCTGGGACGCAGGTTGGTCATCATTCGAGGACGGTCACTCCTGGAGAATCCCCTCGATCGACCTCGGACGAGGGGTCCTCGGCATCGTTTCGTGAGACTCCGTTAGACGAGGAAGAGGAAGAGGAAGGTCATGCAGGCCGACCTGGGCCCTTGTCATTATCCGATTTGTCGCCAGCAATCGAAGAAAGTGAAACGTCACCAGAGCCGTTCTCGTTGGTCGACTTGTCACCTACCGGTGTGGGTGAACCCCCGCCTGGTATGTCAGGGCCGGTCATCGTCGGTGAGGCTGTCCCCATGAGACCCTCTGATATTGCGTTTCCCCCTTCCGCATCTTTCACCTCTGTGTCGATGTTCATGCCACATCCACCCGCTTCTTCTCCTGCCACATCTTCTTCGGATAACACTACTGCATCTGGTCGGACGCTCCTTTCGGCGACGTCAACGGAGACGCCTCCATCGGCGGTATCGAGTGATGTGATACGGACGCCTGAAGATGGTGAGGACGCTGAGGATAATGGAGGTAATAGCGTTGGATTGGGCAGTCCGGAACAGTCGTTGCAGGAGGGTTGGATCAATCCTTACTTCTCTTCTGCGCTCGTTCATGATGCCGACGACGACGATGGCGCAGGAGCGGATGACTTCGATGTTCATGGTGGGGGCCGACCACCGTTTTCGAGGAAAAACACGCAATCATCAAATAACGAGAGTAGCAATGGGAGCAGCTCTGGCAATACCGCGACTGGGCCGGAACGGGAATCTTCGGATCAGGAATATACGCCTGAAAACGAACAAGAGCGGGAGCGGTCTGATGGGTCGGGTGAAGCGAAGGCGACCTCTCCACCGCCAGCGCCCGCCACGTCCTCACCATCGGTGGATGTAGGAAGGAACGAAGCTTCTGGTCCAGTTGCCGTTGAACAAGAGAGGCAGCTGCATACGATGATACCTACGAGTCCAGTGCCCCAAGAGAGCATGGAGCAAGCTAGACGCGCTATGGTGGTGGCAGAGGAGGAGAAACGGGATGTTCTTGATTCTAGGCATCCACCACCCGCATCCTTTGCTATACCTTCGACATCACGTCCTATGACAGGGATGGATCCTTCAGAAGCTTTACCACCCTTACGAGCGGAACCTTCGTTTAATCCTCCAGCGCCATCTTCGCCGCACTATACCGCGCCACTGACATCCCCTACCGGTGAAGTACCCCCTCCGACGATCTTCCAACGACGGCGAAGCAGTGCTAACGCTGGTATGCTCGGTCTCCCACCAGCGCTTGCTCCTTCTTCACCAACCAACCCTATCCGAGCCGGTGACAGTCCATACCCGTCACCGCCAGAGTATGGATCGCCCGTTGTGGCTTGGGATCCCTCGAGTCGTCTTGTCGGTTCCCCCCCACCGAGGCCATCCGCTGTGCACTTATCTTCTGGAGGGACCTTGTACCATCCGATCCCAGCCACCCAGTTTGACTTTCCTACACCAGTGCATGGGTCTAGCAGTGAGTGTCCCGCTGTCTTTCACAGATGAAAACATCCCTGATTTCTCTCTTTTTGCCAAGACCCGACACCTGTTGGTGAAATCACGCCTCCACTGGATCTGAATCCGCATCATGATCACCCAGAACCCTTTCTGACGGACGTTGCAGATGATCCCACTTTGTGGCAGCACCACGAAGGCGACACCCCGGATGATGGCCTTGAAGGAGCTGGCGAAGACGCTGCTGTCGGTCGAGTCGCCAGTATGTCTCTGATCGCGGCTGTCACTGCCGCTGGAGTGGTCAGTCAGGATACAAAGCGAATCTTTGCGGAGGAGGTTGTGCGCGTCGGCCGGGACCATGTTTACTGGGTGAGAAGAGAGGCTGCCTATGCGCTTGGAGCTTTGGCAAAGGTGGTCTCTCAGGAAGTCCTGATCGATGCCATGGTAAGCTTTCCATCCGGCGCTCATGAGTATTCATGACTCATACGATTTTGGATGCAGTTGCCATTGTACGAAGATATGACCGCGGATGAGATATGGCACGTTCGACAGTCCGCACTCTTCGCTCTTCCAGGAATTCTGGTCCGTCTCACACCTGCACGACGAAGGGAGCTTGCCCTCGCTCAATGCCGGCTGTTGGCCCATGATACCGCCAAGTCGGTTCGAGCTGCTCTTTTGGAAGTCATGGGCGAGGTCATTTACAGCTTTCGAGATGACGAAGGGGGGCCTCCTGACGATCTGGTAGACCTTTTTATTGGGAAGAACGAACAGCATGAGGACGCCACATGGACGGAGCCTCCTGATTCAGGCACGCGCATGTGGGGTCTTATTACTCCGTTCAAGAACGATCCTACTCCCGTTACACCTGGAGGATCTGATCCACCTTTACGGAGTCTGTTCGAGTCGAACGTTGATCCATCCAGGTTCGATCCTAGCCACTTTCGATCCGATTCGTCGCCCATTATGGCCATCACGAGCGGTGCATATAAGAGAGATCCTGAACGAGTCTTGATCTGTGCGTTCAACTTTCCAGCCGTCGTCGCATCTATGGGCGCCAGTCGCTGGGTTGAACTTCGTTCCCATTATATTGGACTCACACAACACACCGCCGTCAAGGTTCGAAGAACTCTGGCGGCGAGTATCGGCGAGATCGCTCGGATCATTGGCGAAGCGCATGCGCATCGGGATCTCACTGGTGTTTGGTGGGAGCTCGTACATGATGATACCGCTGATGTCCGCGAAAAGATCATCGGTTGTTTGGACATGTACGTTGCCGCTTTGCCTGCCGATGATAGGAGAAATGTAGCTGTCCAATTGGGTGGCTTATGGGATGGAACACTGGTTGGGTGGCGTGAACGCGAGGCCTTGGCCGCTCAGTTGGGATCTTTATCTGAGTTGTTGAGTCCTGTCGGGCGGGCTGATAGCGTGAGGGCCATGATGTGGAAGGCGCTCACTGCTGCCGTGGCTGCCGTTCGGGAGGCCGCCGTGTCGTCTGTAAGTCGTCTTCTTTCCAACTAGGTTCGTGCGAGATACTAATCAATTGAGGCCGTAGTCACCCAAATACTTCGAGTTTCTGCCGGAAGAAGTGGCCCTGGCTGCGAAGGATGACTTATTCACACTCGCCGCTTCTCGTTCATTCCGCCAACGGGTCACGTTCGTGGCCGTGTGTCAAGCCCGTGTTATCGCTCGAACTCTTCTAAGTGATGGTTGTCAAGAGACCGACTACCTGCAAGTGTTCGAAGCGCTGTCGCATGACCCAGTCGTTGATGTACGGATCGGCCTATCTCGATTGATTAGTTTGCTCAGTGGTGAGCATCCATTGCTTATATTTCCTTTTACTCCACATCTAAACCTGGCCCCTTTTGTTCCAGAGCAATCTTACCTCGATCCTGCTACACGGCCAGCTCCAATTACCGCCTTGATTCGCACCTTCGCTGCCGACCCATCGCCCCAAGTGAAATCCTTTGTCGCCTTCGTCGCGAGTAGCCCCACCGTACCTCTCTCAGCATTCTCTGCGACCTCCTCCCCTTCCATCTCAACGCATCATTTTGGCCTGTTCTCCCGTCCACCCACACGTGCCACCCTACTCACTGACTCTCTTGAGGATCTCATGCATGCCGACACTTCTGACATGGACTCGGACTCTGAGAGCGGATCTGCCATACCTGTCGGCTCCGGATCGACTCGCGCTACCGCGGGGGTTCCTTCCATGACAACTGCTGTCGCCCTCACTACTAATTATGATGATAATCCTTTCTTGCACGACCCCGACCTTCATGTTTCTTAGACTCGACGTGGCTTCTGAATCAATTTTTGTATCAATTTAACCTTTCCCCATTCTCCCTCACTCCTCTTGTGTTCCTATTTTCCCTCTTCCTTATTCGTCTGTTTGCCTTCTCATCCACCGCATCCTTCACGATCCAATCTATATATTGCATTGTTACAATAACAATTATCTCTTTCTGCTGTTAGTTATCCCTACGGATCACCTCAGTTAGGAGGATGTATTATACACTAGCTGCCGCCTCGAAGTAGGAGCTTGATGCGACAGTCGTCTGGCATGCAGCCTGGTGCACGATTTTTCATCTCACGGAATGTGACACAGGACGAGCTTGCTAGACCAAATAAAGTTTGGCGTTGATGGAGTTACAAATTATCATCTGAGAAATTACATGTGTCGATCTAGAAAACGTCCCGCAGCTCGCTGCCCATGACTAAGGTCAGCTCCAAGATTATAACCTTCGACCACGATTGGATCAGGGCCAAGTTACAGAGCCCAAGGTCTTGCCAACGCACAGAATTGCGGTGGAGGTGGGAAGAGTCTGATCATGCTTTCTGTCCACGCTGCCGAGGTTGCGTAGAGCTTTCTGCCACTGGCGTATATGCAGGGCTTGGTTCTTAGTCGGAGTTGCGTACGAGGTGAGTCAATCATGGATATTAAGGATTGATCGAAAACAGAAAATGTCTCACCAACATTGAGATCACCGATGTTGACTTCAACCGCCGATTGAGTTTGCGGTTGAGGTGAGGTCAAATTCCCTATAAATAGAAGTGACATAAGTGGGGGATGTTCAGCAACGGGAAGAGGTGCATAAATCCATACCTTGCTGTAGTTCACCTGGAGGTGTAGCATGGGGTACCAATGGCTCCTGGCTTGGCCGTTGCGCTCTCGATACCACTGTCAACGGCCCTGCTGTGTTAGACAAGTCCATAGCCCAGAGTTGTTCCCGTAATTGGCGTCCACGTCTCCAAAAGAGTGCCGCGGCGCCGAACGCCATGAGTGCAAGCAAGCCAAGGGCGCCAGCCACAGACCCGAAAACGGGCGTGGAGATCACGTTCTTGGATGGCGTCGGCGGTGGAGCCACGGTTGTGAGATACGCAGGAAGCATGACCAGTGTCCAATCGGAACTGTTAGAGGCGGCAGGGAAGTGAGGATTCAGGGGGATCAGGATGTGTTGCAAAATGTGACGTGAGGGACAAGACTACCCACTTGAACGATGTCGCCCCACCGTCGGGATTGTTGCTCCAATTCAAAGTGATATTACCGATCGAGAGCATCCAACCAGGCTCGGGTCCATTGGTGATCTTTTGAGCACAGCGTTAGAAGGGAAGCGGAAAGAAATACTAGAACCTACCGTGATGTTATGACTGGCTCGTGACGCACCCTGGATAAAGCAGCCTCGCTTGCTCAAAGTGTTTGCGTTGGCGTTGGCGTTGAACCACTGAGGTGGATTGTCGTCCAGCTGACAACTATAGAAGCCATGGTCAAAGTTGCCCTGAACTATGACGGCGATGCTACCGTATTTAGCTGTTCAACCCGAGAGGATCAGGATGAATCATAAGATGAGTCTGCACTTTGAACAACTCACAGCTAAATGTGTATTTCATAGAACACCCGCTCCCCCTCACTTGATTGTAAGCTCCCTCTGGAACTGCAGATTGCATGGCCCAGACCGCTGCAGAGGTAGTAACACCATGAAAAATAAGCCAAGCAAAAAAAGAATGCATAACGTACAATTAGCCGGTGTATTTGGCGGACATGTATAGGTGATGTTGGAATTAGAAGCACTGATGACTTGAGGTGGCATGTTTGGCGGCGGGAGTGAAATAGACACCAGAGTATACAGAATGCTCCGCTGTGGGAAGCAACCTTTAACCAATTTCCAAGCCAGGTGGGGCATGGCTGTCCAGCGTTACATGCATGCAGGCTCGATGCAGTGCAGAAAGCAAGGAAAGGGCGCAACCGAGGCAGCCGAGAAGGACAGATTTAACGGCTTTACCCGCCATGATGTAGCTTAAAGAATTTCAGGCCTTGATACCAAATGGGTGTGTGCTGAAATGTGTGTGCTAATTACATACATGCAAAAATAATGCGAGTAACATGCCAGGAGTACAGATGATAGATGATGCCCTTCAGCAATGTGACCGTCTATGACATACAGAGCAAGAGAGATCGCATAATTGAGGCGTTTGAACTATCCACCGTCATCTACGCTTCGAAGACCTGGCTGTAATCTCGGCTGAGGGCGTATATGCTGGGCTTGGCTCTATTATCAGCGTTCGAACGGAATGGTTTCAGCACAGACAACGAAAATGCAATTGCAGAAGAAAGGTCTTACCAGCAACACTCTCGTTAAAGGTGCTTCCTACCATGGATGGGGCTTCTAACTGTATGGATTCCGTGTTATCTGTGCACGTGGACGTCCCATGGGTAAGACTCTTCAAGGACCGGAAGGTAAAGAAACAATCCATACTTTGCCGACCATCGTACGGCGCAGCCTGTATTGTCATAAGATCGTCCCGCGGCGGTGGTAGACCCGGTTCGTCGGTGAATGGAATGGTCCCGTTCAACATATCTGTGGCCCATCGGAGCTGCTGTCGGTAGTGGCGTTCACGTCGCCAGAAGCAGACAACAGCGATCAAACCCAGGAGCGCCAGCAGACCGAGCACACCAATGACCGCCAGAAAAACTGCCGTAGAATTGTGGTGTGGTGTGGAAGTAGAGTAAGTAGCGTAGGAAGCGGCATAAGACGCAGGAGCCGTTACACCTGCCCAGTCAGAACTGGGAATATTGAGTAGCAATTATTGGCGTGCGGTACATATTTGAGAGTTTGATAACTTCCACTCACTTGAAGGTCGTGACGTTCTCAGCCGGGCCGTTGCTCAGTGTGATGTTGCCAAACCCCAACGCCCACCCAGATTGAGGCCCGTGTGTAATCTTTAGAGACGTGGCTCAGAGAAATGCTGTGCATATATGAGGTCTACAACTGACCGTTAAAGTATGGTTACCGGCAGACGCCCCTTGGAGATAACAGCCTCTTTTACCCAAGACATCGCCATTAGAGTTGGCGTTGAACCACTGAGGTGGATTCCCGTCCAGCGCACAGCTATACCAGCCATGATCAAAATTTCCTTCTACCAACACGGAAATACCGGTAGCTGTTAAGAGACGAAATCAGTCATACTCAGTCAGACAAAGTCAATGCCAGTGCACATACTATTGAAGTGGTATTGCATGTAGCACCCGGTTCCCCTTGCCATCTTGTATGGCCCCGGTACCGATTCGATGCCCCACGGTGCTGTAAGCAGAATAAAGAATTCAGTTCAGTAAGACAAGTCCCCCGCGCGCAACGCACAACTGATTGAGTCCTTCGGGCAGGACGTCATGATGGCTGGGTTACTGGCTAATATGGTGGTCATTTCCTGGTATTGGCGGATCAAGCGGGTCAATGGTCTTGGTACAATAGCGCTAGTGTTATCATCTGTGTACGTAGGGAGGAGTTTTTGATGTCAAGGAAAGTTATGGACAAGGCAATTGAAAGTTGAGCCCTTATGGAGTCGGGCGCATCACAGCCACTATAGGGTCGCATTCGTAGGCACATTCAAAGACAGCTCCAATACACAGGTACTGAGGGGATGGAGCGAAGTTGTGGTTGTTTGAGTTCGAGCCGGGCAGTGCTTCTACGTAGCAAACATATCACCAAAAGGATATATCACAATCTGAAATGATGACACTGCCATCCCGAACAACATCCGAAGGTGAGGCTCCATGGTGGCTGGTGAGTGGGGCGTAGGAACGTAGAGTTTGTTGTTGTGTGAAACTGTTCGACACTACTGTCATTGCCCGTCGCGAGTCACAACCGGCTAGTGAGGGTTGAGATTTCATGAGATTTCTCGCAAAGCAACGCTCGCTTGCACAAGCGAGAACGAATTAAAGCATGGAGCATACTGCTTATTCTTCCCTTCACCTTTCACTTTCTTTCAATCCTGACAGCTTGCATTAACCCCTTTCAATAAACAGCCACCTCCAGCACATTCATAACAACGATGCGAGCCGACACCATCTTGCTCCTCTCGGTTGGTCTAGCCTCCTTCTCCCCGGCCCTCTCTGCACCCACAAACACCCGATCGTCGAGCAAGTTCGAAGAGCGCTCCCTGTAAACATGTCCCTCGGATAACTTTTGTCATATAACTTGGAACTAACATCAAATTCGTTTTTTGACCTGTGCCAAGCCACGATATTCCCAGCAGGACAGGCAACCTACTCGCTCGCGATAATGTATTCAGCGATCTTCTCCCCAATGTCGTCCGGAAAGTCTTGGAAGTCATCATTCCCAAGGATGACCTTGCGCAGGAGTTGCTGGTGGCCGGGCTTGTTAGCGCAGGCGCCGGTCTTGGCACCTTCCTGGACGGGCGGATGAAGAAGGACAAAATCAAGCAGAATGAGGCCATTCGACTTCAAGAGGACATCAAACAAAAACAGCCAGGGTTAGACACGGCTGGAACAGGACGCGGCCCAATTATTAGAGATCAGTCGACGACCTATGATAACCTGAAGAACGCTGGCACTCCTAAATTCTCGCCGACCTCTGACGGTCGCAATAGGTTCACCGGCACTCCCGAGCGCTCAGCCTCTATTCACAAAAAGCCCTACTCTGGTAGTGTCCCTAAACTTCCGCCTACCGGTAATAGCCGCAAGGGGTCCGCTATGTCATACGGCGAGGAGGACGAGGACGATGATGAGGACGAGAAGATGTTTTATGGTACGGGCCGCTACGGAAAGCGATCGGTGCCTGTAGAATCCATGCCCAGGTTATTGAAAGTGGCAAAAAAGTGAGTTTCGAACAACAGCGTCCACCTCTATAGCCGATATCCCAAACTTACGGACCGTTCATTTGAATCCCGACCTAGACTGAAGCCGGCGACGTTCTATGACAAGGTCAACGTGGCCAACGCTGTACAGGAAGATGTCACGGGCATACCTGCCGAAGGTAGTCTCACTGACGAGACCGAGGAGAAGACGGAGGAGGTCCTCTACCTCTTGGCACAGATGTTGACCAAGGAGCAGCGCGAGAAGATCATAAAAGGGCTTTATGGGCAGGTAGGCCCCGAGATGAGCGAGAAGGAGGCCCAGAAGATGGTGAATGTCATTAAAGCCGCCCCCACCGTCGCCGCTTAGCAGTGAAATCGCCATAGTTGTCTCTCGGCCCAGACCTAAATGTCTTAATACATTTCGATTTTACGCAATTTATGCCTCCGGTCGAAGCATGTCATGGAAGGCCGTGAAGGCGACGCGTTGCGGTCCCCTCCGAAGGTCAGGGGACCACGACGGTAAAATTGCTTCGAAGGGAAGGAAACTTTGAGAATATCGACAAGAACGTTCTTCAGGCATTCGGGGCACAATGAACATAGTATCTGATATCAGAGTGCTTTATATCACGACATCATAAAGAGAGGAGATCAATTGTTACAGTATAAGTACTTCTCTCTTCCCCGCTCCATGCCTCGTTGATAAATAGGCGGCAGATCAATCTAATTTAGAAAGATTATGATTGAGTATAGACGACAGCAAAGCTCTCTGGACGGCCACAATTATTTAACTCACTGGGCCATGCCGTGAGGTCCTCCCCTGCATACATAGTTGGTGATCCGACATTCCCCCTGCCGTCTGGCACCTCCCGATCATTATCGCTATTGTCACTCCCAGCTCCAGCGCTTCCATCCGGTTGACCTGGGATGCTCGGTGGCAAAGAAGCGGCGGTCGGGGTGGAACTGTAATGACTATGGGTCAAACTAGGAGCGCCTCTACCAGCACCATTTGTATCCCCCCCAGATTTTGTCTTGGATGGGAAACTGAAATCGAAGGTTGAGTTTGAATGGGGCCACATAAAACCAATATGAAAACATTGGTAGTCAACAGATACACCCTTGGTAGGGTATTACCTCCAAGACGTTCAATAGGAAGATTGCAACTCACAGTTTACCATAGATCATCGTTCCCCCGATCATACCCCCAAGACCGAGAGCACCTAGACAGGATTAAAGGAATCAAATTAATTGTTGGGGTTTGCAAGAATCGGAGAGGTATAGTAACGCACCCAGGACGATAGTCTGAGATTTGAAACGCTTCGTGATGTTAGCCCTAAGGGAAAGGGGAAGGAGGGGTTGGCGTGATGTCGTGGTACTTTAAATCCGAGGTGGGAATGTTGTAAATGATACTCACAAGCCGCGCTTTACCAGTCCCGGATGGGATTGTTTGACGATGTCCTTGGGAAGCCACTGAGCACTCTCATAAGCGACAAGATCACCCGTATTGTCACTCTTCTGGAGGACCTTGGAGGATTCGTTGGTGCTGGTGAAGGTCTCGCTGAAGTCTTCGCCCTCTTCGTCCAGAGAGCGCTTTCGCTTTCTAAAGCTATCCTCACTCAACCAAGTATTAGGCCCAAATAGGTATTTCCCGATCCAGACTGTGGCCGCACTCGCAGCGACCGTCACTACGGTACCAAGTGCAGCCTTGTACGCGAGACTGGCGATGGACTCCCCGTTGCTCATTTTCTTGGTGAAGAAGCCGCGCTTTGGTGCTGCTTTCGCCTCCGTACCAAGTTTGCCTTCTATCAAGTTGACAACCTCACTTCCAGCCTTTTTCAACCCTTTCCCGGCCTCCTCCAGGGCTTCCGCCTTTCCACGACGGTGAAGCATGCTGAGGATAGCATGAGGGAGGCGAGAGGAGACATTTAATATGGTGGCAGTTTCATCCTAGAGGCATCAACACGCGACTTACTGGGGGTCACGCTTCTTCATGATGGATTCGGAACCCGGCCCATCGTCCTCAGAAGACGGCTTCTTCTTCGTCTCGCCCGCCTTCTTGGACTTGTGCTTCGTGACGTCGCCATCGCCACCACCGATCGCTTCGGGCGGAGGGCCGTCATTCTCGGATGAATTGTTTACGTGAGCCATGGATTAGGACTTAGTCTGTGCATCGGGGTGATTGGTGCTAGGCGGCACAACAGATGCAACAGATGAAGATGCGTAGCTGCTATGCGGCCCTCGGTGAACAGTCTCTGGTCCTCCGGTCTCGGTTCCGTTCTTTTTGGAGCCGGAAAAGTGACTGAAGGCACCCATAGCGACGACCATCGCTGAGCCAAAGAGCGCGGCCATCTTGACCTCGCTCTTAGTACCTTTGGTGATCTCCTTGAAGAGCTCAGAATTCCAGAATGCTGGGCTATGTCGTTCCAAGTGGTGTTGGTGCCCATCGCTAAAGGCGATGGAGCGCTTGCGTTGGCTCGAAGTACCGCCGACCCACGCTGTGAGGTCCTCGCCAGCGTACATGACGGGATCACTTTTGCTAGGGCCGGGAACAGAGTCGGGGTCGGAATTGGGGTTGGACCCAGAGCCTGTACTTGCACTGCTACTGGTGGTCTTGGCGACAGGTGCGGCGGGTGGGGATGTCTTCACGGTGGAGTAGTGACTATGCTTTGGTGTGGTACCCTTTGCCGGCGCCTCCTCCTCCTTCTCTTCGGGATCTGTTCGCATACTGAAAGTGAATGGTATCAGAGTTGTTAGGTCGGCCCCAACGTATCCCCATCTTCCTTGGTTGGCGAAAACATACCCGAGCGCTGATTTCACTTTGTTGGAAAAAGCTACATAACCGATACCACCGAGAATCGACGTGCCAAGAACCGCCCCTAGAAGAAGAAAGAAGACAAAGCCTCAGTTCCAGGGGCGAGAGACGAGATTTTCGACGGGAAAAGTCAGTCTAGGCAACACGTACCAGCCATTTTCTTAAAGTCCGAGTTGAAATAGCGCCAAGAGGTTTCAGGGACGATGCGACGATGAAGATGACTGACGCCAGCATTTCTGTCGTGATTGTCGGTGTCGGGAATGTCTCCGCGATAACCACCATATTTAGAGGGAAAATCGGCTGGAATGGGGACTGCGAGGACTGGTGCACCGTATGAGAAGAAGAAAAGCCAATAGAGAAAAGGCGCAATGACAAGCATCGCGGTGAGAAAGAAAAGATTGGTTGATGGCAAAAAGGGATTACTGAAGGGCCAAGATGTGTGCTATATGCGCACGGGTCGTCTACCTGGGTGACTCACGAGAAATCGTACAAAGACTGCAAGAAAGGAAGGAGAAGAGGGAAGAAGGAAAGAGGGGGGATAATGCGTTGGCGATTGCGGTACATTCAGGAGTCCGTCGTTATGAGGATGCTTGGCGAATGAAACAGGCTGAAGAAGTGGAGCACCCCCCTTGAAACAAATCCATTTTGTGCTCTTTAGTGTGTTCACGAACGGCTAAACATTTGCAGGTCGTGGGATTCATAGGCTCCTGGAGGTTGAGCCATCGGGCTCAGTCGGAGAAGTTCGAGCGTTCGATTATACATATAGCACCACGGCACGAAACGATGACCGTAGACCGAGAAGACAATTTGTTTCGAGCACTTTGTGAAAGGTCTATACGCGCCGGCATTACTATCATTGATTAGTTGATAGGTTACCGATCCAATAAATTCGTCATGTCCCCTTAAGCGCCCATAGTATAGCCGGCACTCGCGATGGACAGGCGCTAGGCATTATTGGGGCGCACGACTGTTTTGAATGCAATACAAAGATCAGGCAATGCCAATGCACATGAAGACTTGTTCAAGGGAGTTACGTGCGTACAATAGATAGTAATGCTGGGGGAATATCACAACAACCCCTAGAAATGATATCTCTAGCGGGTTATTAAATTAATTCCCCTAACAACCCTAGAGAGTAATTTAGCATGAAGGAAATCTATTTTTGTCCCTGCAACTTCGAAGACCAGGAACCATAATGTCACGTCAGCTTTCTCGAGTGCTGCCTAACCGTGCACCATGAATGACAAAGCTTTTCCCGCCCTTCTGTCAACCAAATTCGTCAAGTTGAAATTGTAATTATTGAGTAGAACGTGATTCACGACGCCGTCGGCCGTACCATAACACTATCAAAGTAAGT